>PVKS010003248.1:0-82264 GCA_004027875.1 Aplodontia rufa | reverse complement strand
ATGCTGGAGGGGCTGTGGGAAAAGAGGAACACTGTTACACTGCTGGTGGGACTGCAAACTGGTTCAGCCATTCTGGAAAGCAGTGTGGAGAATCCTCAAAAAATTAAGGATGGAATCACCTTACGACCCAGCTATCCCACTCCTGGGTATTTTCCCAAAAGAGTTAAAATCAGCATATTATAGTGATGTAGCTTCATCAGTGTTTATAGCAGCTCAATTTATTATAGCTAGACTATGGAACCAACCCAGATGCCCGTCACTCGACGAGTAGATACAAAAACTTTGGTACATATTACAATGGAATACTACTTGGCCATTAGAGATATTATGGCTTTTGAGATCAAATAGATGGAGATGGAAATAATTATGCAAAGTGAAGTATCTCAATCTCAGAGACTCAAGGGCCAAATGGTTTCTCTCATCTGTGGAAGCTAGAATACATCTGGAAGCAGTATGTTAGACAGCTAATCTAATAATAACTTCAAATTGTATGATTCTTATTGCAACAGGGAGATGACTCCCTAGGATACTTGGAGGTGTAGGCTGGGGGACAGGGTCGGGGGAGAGCTTAGGAAAATCATCTAGGAGACTTGAGGATGTGAATATAGGGAAATTATCTCAGAAGGTGATCTCTGACCTCCAGGAGATATCCATTTAACTCAGCGGTTCTTCTGGGGGAAACAGCAACATGGGGAAACCAAGCAGGGCATCCATGACATGGCATTAGCCCTAGATAACTAAGTATATATACATTTGTTCTTGAATGTTTGATAATGTTTCCCCCTCATTTGTAACTCTATGTCATCTAATAAAAGAAAGAAAGAAAATATTATGCTAGGTAAAATAAATCAGATTCTAAAGGACAAATGTTGCCTGATTTCAGTTACATGAGTTACCTGGAGTAGGAAATTTATTAGACTGAGAGTAGAATAGAAGGTCCCAGGAGTTGAGGGAAAGAGGGAGTGAGGAGTTACCTATCTAATGGGCACAGAGTCCCTGTTCAAAATGATGAAAACGTTCTAGAAGTGGGAGGTGATGATAAACAGTTTCATGAATATACTGAATGTCATTGAATTTTACATTTTAAATGGCTAAAATGGTAAATTTTACGTTATGTTTATTTTACTATAATTTTTAAAAATATATTAGAAACCTCCCTTCCCACTCCTGACTCCCCACACATGCATAAATACATGAACACACAGATGTGTCTTAATTCTATTAACCTTAGCTGCCTCTACCCTTAGGGCCATTGAAAGCACTCCAAAAATCTCTGGGCAAATCCTGGAAACAGTGGCAAATTTGTGAGGACAGGCATATCCCTGACAGGGAATGCTGAAAGGTTCCCTGGGTAATGGTTTCAGGAAGACACTGGTAGATTCAGTAGCTGAAGAAAGCTGTTTTGAATCAATAGCTTGAATTTTGCATTAGCAAAACTTGTGTGTATTTAATTTGGGTTTAATTAAGTTATAAAACAATTAGGATATAAGCGTATACACCAGATTAAATAGCTTAAATTTTTAAGACACTTGAATTTGAAATGGTGGGAATGGGTTACCTCTGAATAGCACCAAAACATTCCCAGGAAAAGTTGACCTTGAGGAAAAAGTTACGATATCAATTGGCAAAAGCCTCTATCAAAGAGCTACTTTGGCCAAAGCAAAACAGGTATTTGGTTATTTCTGAAGGTACTAGTAACAAGTACCTGGATCCAAAGGGAAGTTCTCTGTTGGCTGCCAATCCTGTGCCTATGAGAGACTACCCTACCGTCAGACCACTAGCCACCTATCACATCCCTGCCACCAATAAACACCTGTGTTTTTTCTGGCTTCCTCACTTCTCTGTCACATCTTGGGATTGGGGACACAGTGGAGACCCAGAAGTGGTGACCATAAAGCATGCAAAAGTACAACTTAAGTCCTGGATACTGTGCCTTTCTTTGCCATGATGAAAGATGTTTCTGGTGAGACATCAGACAAATAAGAACCTAGTGACTCCCTCCAGGGTATACAAGCATCCTGGTTCATGGTAAAGGATCTGCCACCATGTGCTAACTCTCTTTCTCCCACCTCTCTTGGCCACAGTGGGAGCTGAGCCAGGACCAATTCCACCACCTGCTCTGTAGTGTATCGCTGGGTGTTCTCGTATCCCTCAATGGGTAAGAAAACACACATCATCAAGGACTGGGTTAGCAATGGAACAGATGACCATAAATCAACAGTTATTAAAGCCATAAGGACCTCTAAACCTGGGGAACTGGACTCTCATTGTACAAATAAAGAACTGGAGGCAACAAGAATGGAAAAGACCTGCCTGAGGTTACCCTTCTCAATAGTGGTAAATAAGGGCCTGACCCTTAAAGTCCCGGCTCTTGGTTTGGTGGTCTTTCCTCACGGAAAATGCTTCAACCTTCTGCAAAGGATTCAACAGCTTAGGTGGGTTCCTTTCATTTGAATGATGGCCCCAACTAGAGGGAAATTGTGCTTTTCTCTCTTCAAGCTGTTTACTCTGAGTCACTGTTCAGGACAGTGGCCTCCGTTTAAATGATTCATGTCATGATAGCCATTATAGACTTGAAACCTTTAAAATGCCATTGGGCCTATGATGTATTGGATTTTACTTAAAATAAGGAAAATGCAAATTGTTGCAAAATGATATATTTCTTTTCCTTTGTGACTTGCATTTGACAGATAGTGTCATAAGAAATTCCAAATGACGGCATTCTGTTCTTTCTTGAAGTTGAACTACTGATGCATACTTGAATTCCTGATTTTTTTTTTGAGATCCAGTAAAATACTTGAGTTTGTTGCTGAACTCCTCACAATTACTAATGCCCTATACTTTGTTCCTTATCCTAATGGGCAGTTTTCTCTCTGCCCAAAAGATTCAGCTCAAATCCAGACTTCATCATCACCACCTCTGTGACATTAGAACCATCAGTGTTTTTGTACCTTGGTTCTCCCATCTGTGAATTTTGATACCAATTCCTATCCTGGCCTGTCTCATAGGGATGCCATATAGACCAATAAATTAATATTGATTAATTTATTCAAAAATACTTTAAAAACAAGAAAGTACTATACACATTCAAGACAGTAGATCTTTTAATCTCCTCCACCTACATATATACAGAAAACTTAAGAAAATTATTCAGGCAGGTCATAAAAGTTCAATCTCTGCATGAAGTTGCTTTCTCAGATAAAAAGCCAAAAGAAAATATGACAATTTTAAATTAAATCACTCTGTGTTGCCAGGTGCAGTGTTGCATACTTGTAATCCAATAATTCAGGAGACTGAGGCAGGAAGATCTCAAGTTCTGTTTTGTTTTGTTTTGTACCAGGGGTTGAATCCAGGGGCCCTTAACCAATGAGCCACATCCCCAGCCTTTTTTTTTTAATTTTGAATATCATAAGTTTGACTTAGCACGAATCTGTCTCAAAAAAATGAAAAAGGGTTAGGGCTGTAGTTTAGTGGTAGAGCACCCTTGTATTCAATCCCCACTAGCCCTCTTGTGTATAAGCATTTATGGAAGATGGGTGTGGATGAATTTTTTTATTTTTAATTAAGGAGTTAAATTATTGTACAATCATAAATGTATATAAAGTAACAATATGATATGCAGATATTATTAAACCAGAATTACCCCCACACTGCCCACACCCCAGTCTCTTGAATCATCTATATTTCACCCCTACAAACAATATAAATGCTTAGGCTGTGAATTTTCCCAAACTGAATGATTGTATCAGTATTATTTGGATTCTCAGAGGGGTAAAGTGTCGGGGTGTCCGGGACCCCAGCCCTGGAGATAGGCTGCTTAAGATGGCGGCTGGTACTGAGCCAGCGCGGTAAATGAGGAAGTGATTCTCATTGGTCAGGGGCTTGCATGCCTAGCGCATGATTCCTGAATGCACATGCCTCAATATAGCAATGTGATTGGTTGAGAAAAGGTTTTTTTTGTCTTGTGACTGTAACTTCCCTGGAGAAGGGAAGAGAGAGGAAGAAGAAGAAGGTCGACCAAATAAAGCTCTCCCAACCCAACCACGTGTAGCATCTTCTCTGCGGGCAGAGGGAACGCGATAGTAAAGAGTATGCAACATTGTTGTTCATTTTCCTAGATCCCTCCCTATTCTCCCTCCTGTTCTCCTCTCCCACCTCTTCCCTCCCCCCATCCCTCCACTACATATCTATGGTTGCCCTAGATAATGTGTTGCTATGCCTTTACTGGGTTTGAATTTGACTACCTTTCACACAGGCTTAGGATTAGCTCTAGCCTCCACAAACGAGTGAAAACATTCAACCCTTGACTCTGAGTTTGGCCAACTTTGCTCAGCATGATTTCTTCCATTGCCATCCATTTACCTTCAAATGCTGCAATATCATTGCTTCTAATTGCTGAGTAGAATTCCATTATACACCGCAGATTTTGGATCCATTCATCCAGTAAGGGCCATCTGGGTTGGTTCTATAATTTAACTATTGTAATTTGAGCTGCTATGAACATAGATTTTTCTGTATCACTGTAATGTGCTGATTCTAACTCATCTGGGAAAATACTCAGAAGAGAGAGAGCTGGGTTTAATCCCTAATTTTTTGAGGATTCTCCACACTGCTTTCCAGAGTGGCTGAATCAGTCTTCAGTTTCACCAACAGTGTGCTCATGTTCCTATTTCTCCACAACCCCTCCAATATCTGTTATTGTTTATATTCTTCATTTTTGCCAATCTGAATGGAGTGAGGTGAAATCTTAATTAGTTTTGGTTTCCATTTCTCTGATTCTAGTGATTTAGAACACTTAATCATGTAGTCATTGGTTAGCTCAATTTCCTCTGTTAAGAAATTTCTATTTAGCTCTCTGGCCTATTTTATTGATTGGATTATTTTTACTTTTAATATTAAGTTTTTTGCATAGTTTGTAAATTTTGGATATTAGTCCCCTGTTGGAAGAATCACAGGCTATGATTATCTGCCATTCTGTAGATTGTCTCTTGACAATTTTGACCAATTTCTTGGCTGTGCAGAAGCTTTTTAGTTTAATGGCATCCCACTCATTGATTTTTTACTTTAATTCTTTCACTTTAAGAGACTTGTTGAGAAAGTCTTTGCCTACTTCCAAATGCTGGAGTGTTGGTCCTAAATTTTCTTCTAGAAGTTGTATGGTAGCTGGTTTAATTGCTGGTTCCTTGATCCAATTTGATTTGATTTTTGTACAAGGTGGGAGATAAGGTTTTAATTTCAACTTTCTGCAAGTGGCTGTCCAGTTTGTCCAGCACCATTTGTTGAATAGGCTGTCTCTTTTCCATGTTATATTTTGACCCCCTGGGGATGGAAAAACTGCAAAGGTGCAGAGTTAGGTGATGAAAAGCAGTAGTGTGGATTGAAGAGTAAGATTGCTCTAGAAAATGACTGGGGAATGCCAATGAAGGAGGAGAGAGGGCAAGACACTCAACATCAGTCACTGAGGTAATAGAAACACTAGGAGAATCAGGACAGGTACAAAGACATCTCATGCAGGCTCGCTTTTCTTTGGCACATCTTGGTCTTTATACCTATGTGAGTGAGTGATTCAATTATAGTAAACAGCTATTAAGAAGCATCTGCTGCATGCCAAGTTCTGTGCTAGAACTTGAGGAAATTATTGAATAAAACATGAAATCTCTGACCATGTGGAGCTTAGGTGAAGGGTAAGGATAGGAGGAAATGAGCAAAAAGTACAAAAAAAGTAGACATATAAAGGTACTTTCAGAGATCAATGGATGTTCTAAAACATAAAATCAGGCAATAAGGCACAAAATGGCAGACAGGAGAAAGGGAACTAAACTGGCTACAGTGGTTAGAAGCTCTTCTTGAGGAACTAAGCTTCTAGATCTTGTAGTCAAAAGCAATAATAACCCAAACTATATTAAGTGAAATAGATTTTGTCAACCCAAGAAGGTGGATTTAATATTGGGGTAGCCTTAAAATTTAATTAGTAATTGCAGAATCCCAGGCCTTGGGGCTTCAGAGATGGAAATTCAAACCCAAAGAATGCAACCTTCCTTTCCACCTTGTATCCTTTCAGTCTCAGTATCCTGATTCACACCTTCCCTAAAGTAAGGATTTTAGGGAATAGAGAAGTTATAAGACATCCTTTGTGGGGTTTGAGGCCTTTATGTTAGTATTACTTTCTTAAAATCTCAATTGAATACTATTCTGGTAGATTCTTGTACCCTCTACTACTTAGTCACTAACAGAAATGTTATCAAAATTTGATTCTTAAATTGGGCCCAGTAACAGTTTCAATATTTATTAGGTCTGAGTTTTAGCAGTTAGAAGCCCCATTTAAACATGAAAACTAAGGATATGGCCGCCTTTCCATAATTTCTGCTGATTCTTCCTCTCTCTTTCTCCCACTGAAAGATAGATATAACTTAATCAGATAGATTTAATTCAGTTGCAATGAAAAGAAATCAAGCTCTTACTTACTTAAGAAAAAATATTCTGTTGGCTTCCTAACTAGACTATATCCTGGAGAGGCCATGAAAGCAAAGAAAGAGATGCAAGAGTCAGAGTCCTAGAATTCTGAGTTTCTATTCAGTATGATAGGCTTTACCTGTAGTCTCTCTCTGAGAGCACAGACAAAATGATCATCTGTGGTTCAAAATCCAAATCCCCTAACTGAATTTTCTTCCCAAAACAATCCTAGGGAAGACCCATGATTGGCCATACCCAAGCCCTGTTCCTCCATGGTGGATATGCATTAAGGAGAGAAGGAGATGAATAGAATAAGTTAGCAGAGAAAAGATTAAGAAAAGTTTGAGGGGAAAATATCATAGCCACCACTGACTACTGTTGTCCCAGGATTCATCAACCAATTTGATATTATTATATACCAGAAAAGATACTGCTGTACTCTACAGTTAAAGAGAATTAGATATTAATATAAAGTTAGGTGAATCCTTTTAGATTTCAATGGGACATTAAGGAACAAAGTCAAGCTTGAGCTTCTCTCAGGATTTTGTGTCATTCATTCATTCATTTATGCATTCAACAAATGCTTATTATATGACTACCATTTCCCAAGCATTGATTTAGTTGTTGGCTATGTATCAATAAAAAGAGTAGACATGGCTTCACCTTCATAGATAGGGAGTCAGAAATTAAACAAGTAATCCCAGGAGGTAAAATAAGTAGCAATGTGAAGTAATGTAGCTGATTCTAGAAAAGGGCCTAATAAGGATATCTAATCTGTTCTAGAGGTAAGATTGGAAGAGAAGTATTTAGGGAAGACTTCTTAGAAGTAAAATGTGAGCCAACAACTTTACGATTAGTCCAGATGTGCAAAAGCAGTGGCAATAAGATCACAGCACATGTGGAAAAACAGGATGTTACAGATAGCTAGCCTTTCTATTGCTGATCAATAGCATTATTTTCATGTAATTTCTTCTGAAAGTAAAAAAATACTCTATCTTATCTCTTTCCACTTGTTTCTACTGCTTTGCTTTCTGAGCCTACTTTAACCCTAAAACTAAAGTGACGCAAATGGGAGTATGCTGCAGTGTAGAAATCAGTGCAGGTAACTAAACAGGCCTCTTTTCCATCTACCTCCAAACCACCATTTCATGTAATGTGCTATCTCCCTCTAGATGTCAGACCTCCTTCAGTCCCAGGAAATGGCCTCTAAATCTGGGAACAGCGGATAGACAACACTAGCTGGCACTTTCCCTAGAAGTAGTCAGCCTCACCTCAAATGTGACTTTCCCTGAAGTAGCTTGATGCCCATCAGAGCAGAGCAATTGACCTGCATCAAAATCATGTCCTGTCCTGTGTCTCTTTGCTAGATATGAGATGAGCTGTTACTGAGTTTGTCCAATTCATCAAGGCCATGCACAAAAAATAAACAATTGTGCATGACTAAAATGAATAATCTATTATCAGATATATTTGCATAATTAAGCATGCTTCCAAAAATTGGCATAGCACAAACTGGAAAAGAGGCATTGCACAACGCTGACCACAAAGCCCTGGAATGTGATTCTAGCACAGCACAATGAAGTCAGAGCTCAGTGTGCACAGATTAGATAAATGCATCAGTTCAGTGACTAAAGAACAAGCTACATGCTTAGAATTGTTTAAATGTATAGAATAATAAAGCTTCAGACCAGGAATAAAAGCTTGACGAGGCAACACACAACAGTAAGAAGCCAGGCTTCTTACTGGTTGTCATAAGACCTAGGGCCTAGGCTCACTTGTCATCTCTGATATTTCATGTGGCTTCTAGCCAGACATACAACCATGCTTTGCTTCTCTTTCTTCATTTGTAAAAGAATCTAACAGTGGTTGCTCTATTATGTAATTGTTGTAAAGAGCAGAGAGAAAAAGTACCACTGTGGGAATCCAAGCAGCCCCCACATGTCAATATCTAGACCCTGAAGTTGGTGGTGGCCACATCTTTGCTGAATGTCCTACAGGAATTCATCTAGAGTTAAGAGAGCCATCCTTCTGACCCTGCCCTATATGTTCCTCATATCACAAAGAAGAACAAAAGCAGCAGCAGAGAACTGAACAGGGCTCTAGTTTAGGGTTCCCTATAAAGGAACCTTCAAAAACAAGATGGTTGGGAGAACATATACGGTCTCTTCTTAGACATGTACTCTGGTAATTAGAAGGCCAGAAACGACAGTGTGTTACTACCAAGAGGAAAACTTCCAGCACAAAGAAAAACCAAGATGTCTGTATTTTCTCTTCCATTTGAGCCTTTCTACGGCACTCACAGGAGAAAGAGCCGGCAAGTCAAGATTTATATTACTAACTGTGCCTATTTGATTTTATGAGGAGAAATTCTGCAGATGTGAGTGTAATCTATCAGTGACATCTGTCATCCATCAGTTACACGGGAGATCAGAGCTAATTTAGTTTCCTTTTCCTCTCTCATGCTTCTCAGCAAAGCTGCCTTCCAGATCAAAGAAGATAACCTTCTTGAATACAAAGAACACTTTTCTATCAATGCTGGACAGTACTCACACATCACTAATTCAAAGGGTGCCATTTTCTTCATCTAGTTTGCTAAGCTATTTTCAAATTGGTGAAAATGGCTTCATGAGAAATCTATTGAAAGACTTACTTCCCTCAAACTGATCAAATTGAATGAAACAAATCAAGTTGTGGCCCTCCCAGGTGGAAATGTGTGTACTTCTGCAGAGTAACTGCTGGGGACATTGGAGAAGACCTCAGATGAGAACAAGGAGTGAGGGAGTGAAGGGTGACAATGGCAGTGAACATGGGAGTTTGATTCAGTCATGCAGAACCTGGTGAGGAAAGGCAAGGTGGGGGCAACCCCAACTATGTGGCTGGGGGTCTAAGACCTTCAGACAAGTCTGCCTCATTCTCAAGAGGCTTTACTGTGTCAACTTCTTACCACAAACATAAACTTTAAAAAAGTGACCAGAAAGAGCAGCTGAATAATTGGAATGGGAGAAGTAAGGTAGAAGAAAAATGGAGGTGAGTGTGAGTAAGGTGGAAACAAGAGAATAACTGATTGATTTCTCCACTGTACTTTTTGTACCAGCTACAGCATTTAAGAAGGAAAGGAAAAGAAAAGGAAACTTCCAGCAGAGAAAGGTAAAAGGGCATCATAATGTAAAATTTGTTGTGATCACCTAAATAAAATGGAATGCAAAATACATCCCAGCAAGACATTGTTGTGGTAGGAATGCCAATTATTAATTCTACTGGGAGGGACTCAGGTGACCTGTGTGCTATAATTCAAATCCCTAGAAATAAGTCATTCAGTGTGAGCCATGGAGCACCAGAAAAAAATTGGATTTTGAAGAGTATATTAAGAAAAAAAGAATGAACCAATAAGAGACTATATTTTGAAAGGTAAAGTTGAAAGCATGGTTTTTTTTTCACTCCAGGGAGCAAACGACTGCCTTAGAAGGCTTTGTGACTATTTTCAAAGGCATTATGATGGACTGGCAGTCTCAACAAAAAGGGTGACAGACTTGGAATCTGAACTTGGGAATGAAAGACTGAAAGGAAACAATGGGAAATATTCCCTAGATACTTTCAACTTAAGAGCCCAAGATTAAAATTGATATTAAGGACAGTAAATATGTTCTAGAGTTGGAGCTTTGTATGGACAAAAGAAAACGTTTCTGGGGTAAAAATGTCTAGGAAAAACCTGATCCTGGTTTATGAGAACCAGCTGCCAAAAACAGAAGGTGTTGAAAGATTAAAGAAAGAAGTCAGCAAATCCAGGATTGCACAAAGTGCAATTTATTAGGGACTTACAAACAGAAGTGAGACTTGGGCAGAAGTGAAACAGAAGGATTCCCACACTCTGTGGCAAGAGGAAAGGGTTTATATACTAAGCCACACAAAGGTGGGCTGTAGCTGGAGTTTCTCAAAAACTATTAACATATCAAATATCAGTTCAGAAACACTCTGGAAGTAAAAATTAATACATGCTTGCCTGATTATTTTAATGATCATTTGTTTATCCTATAAGGTGGAACATGTCCCATGGTCACCAGGCAGGCAAGATGGTTGTTATGTCCAACATATCTATGGTCATGTCAAGTTAGCTCCTTACTAAAAAAGCATTTTTACATCAATTGCTTCCTCCTATGATGCTAATAAATCTGATTGTTGTTCCTTCTATTTTTTTCATTGATGGTCTGTTGACTTCCTGATCTCCCCATCATGTTCACTGATGATCTGTCTTGGCTTGTGGTTTATGGTCTTTCCATCCTCCTCATGACTCCACATTCAACAACTTCAATTCTTCCCAGACTCCTGAAAAATATGCAAGTCCTTGCCCTTCTCAATTCTGAGGACTTTCAGCTCCACTTCCATTTTGCCACACAGAGTCTATTGATACTATGACCTTTATCATCTTTGGGACTTTCTGTGAAATTTCAGTAATGTGTTTACTTATTCATTTTGCAAATTTAATAGCTACCTCATACCAACCATTATGCTAGTCACCACAAAGCGCAAAAGTTGTTACAGTTAAAAACCAGACAAAAATCATTTCCCCTGTGATGCTTATAAACTATTAGAAGAGACACAGACATTAACAGGCAATTATAATAGGACATTATAAATACCTTTCTGTTATACACTGGGAATCTATAAGAAAAGCATCTAAATTAAAAGCAGGTTGTCATGCAAGTCCTTCTACTATGTGATATTTAAGTTGAGGCTTTAGGAATGAGTACAAGTTGTCCAGGTAAAGGTGGGTGATGTGTCGGAAGATAAATATCTTCCAAAAAGAGGAAATAAAATGTGTAAGTGTTCAGAGGAAAGGAAGCATGTCCTTATTTTGGAATCTGAATGTCATTTAGAATAGCGGGACTGATGACTGATTGACTGCCTATGTATAAGGTTGTATAGGATGAAGCCTATGTTTGGGCTTGAACAACTAGGCAAATGCTGGTATTGTCAGAATAAAGTGGGAATGTCAGAGGAAAAGTAAAACTGAAGGAAAGGTAAGGGTTTAGTTTTGGAGATACTGAGCTCTGACTAACATAGAAACAACCCCCATAAAGATATTGAATTTTCCCCACTATCATGGACAACCCCCACCCTGCAATTTACAAAAACTCACAAATACATCAGTACCTAAGACCTTTCATCCTCCAAGACAGCTTAAGTGGCACAATTTCTATGATAACCACTGCCCATTTGTGCTAAATCCTCCCAATCTACCCTTACTTCTATTGTATTTTATGATGGGAACATTTCCTCTGTCACCTGCTACTCTTCCTAAACTCCTTTAAGAATGAAAAAATTGTTTTATTTTTAGGAAGTAGCTTCAAAAAACATGTGATTATTTCTTGTAACACGGATATTTGAATTTACTTTTTAGCCCTTACTGTAGCTGGTATTTCTAACATTATAAGATAGCACATTTCTTTCTTATTCTAAATCTTCTTTCTTAATATAAAAAAATGCTAAATCATAGCACAACATCCTAATAGCATCACTTAAAACACTGCTATGATGTGTCTTTTGCCCTGTGTTTAACAGATGCTAAGTAGGTACTTGTTAAAGTTTAATGGATGAATGGTTACTTATTTGAGTAAGCAAAGCAGAATGAATAAACTATCATCTTAATAGCTTTTCTGGAGGGAGCTGTCTTTGGGTGGGAAATGACTCTGTAAATTTACAGTTTGGAAGGATGCACCGATACAAAGAATTCGCTAAACTGATGTCCATATGAAACAAACAGAAATTTGGGACTTCAGGACAAAGGGAGGCAGAGTGAAAAAGAGAGAAGAGACATTATGAGAGAAAGTCGTAGCCAGTGAGAAAATCCTGAAACTAGAATGGCTATATATATATTTAGGAATCATATAGCTATGTACTGTATGCTTTTAAATGAAGGCAGTGATAAAGCACAAATTGCCTTTTTCCCTAACTCTCCTGTAGCTCTTGCTACCCTCAAAAACAGTATAAGGGTACATTTGTGCAAATTCTTTCCTTTTGTGTATCAGACCGAAGAGGAAGGAGAATGAATAGCCATGGGAAATATGTGAGGAAAGTGAGGTGCTCACTAAGAACAGGAGTTCATATCCCCAACTGACTGAGGGATGGTGAACCCTGAGGAACACATCAGGACTTGGATGCTCACAAGATGCCAATGAGAAGTTGATGTAACTCTATTTAACTCTCTATGATGGACAATTTTGTGTGTTAACTTGACTGGGTCACAGATGCCCAAATATTTGACTAGGCATAATCTGAGTATGTCTGTGAACGTGTTTCTGGATGGCATTAACATTTTTTTAAAAAAGAGAGAGGGACAGTCAGGGAGAGAGAAGAGAGGATTAATTTTTATTTCGTTTTTCATGTGGCCTTTGTTGTTCCAACATCTAGTTGAGAACATGCTGCTGGAGTTTGAACCTCTGTTCTCACGCATGCCAGGAACTATTGTGCCACCACTCTAGCCCAACATTAACATTTAAATCAGTAAACTAAGCAGATTATCCTCCCTAATATGGATGGGCCTCATCCAGTCTTTTAAAGGCCTGAGTAGAACTAATAGCCTGAGTAAGTGAGAAACCACTCTCTCTGCCTATCTTCAAGCGGAGACACTCTCCTGCTTAAGTCTTGGAGTTGGACTAGGATTTACACCATCAACTCTGCTGGGTCTTCATCATCCTGAATAAAGATCTTGGGTTTCTCAGCCTCTGTAATTAAATGAACCATTTATACATATACACAATATACAATTATATAACAATTATATACAATTATGCACGATTATATTATAATATATGCTACGTTACATATTATTTTATATATACATTACTATATATAATCATGTACCCTTAGATGATTTAATTATTTTGCAAGCATTCTAGAGCATATTTACATAGTCCTAGATGATATTTAGCCTACCTCACACCTAGGTTAAATGGGAAATATAGTATAGCCCATTGCTGCTAGAGCCATGATGAACAATGTCACAAAATCAAATCAAGCACAAGAGAAAATGATGCAATCAAGAGATGATAAAAACCGGATTATGAGGCTGCCAGAGGTGTAACATGGAACACTGTTTTACAACAATTTTTAATCTAAATAAAAAGTATATTATAAAATAATAATTAAAAAGATGTTATAATACATGAGCCAATAACAGTCATTTATTATTACTATCAAGGATTATAGAATGTTCATAACTACATTTTTATATGACTGGCAGCATCACCGCATGATGTTGGATGAGATCCCACTGAATGATAGAAAATTTTAATATTTACTTTGCTTTTAATTGACATAATAATTATATATATATTTATGGGTATGATAGGCATTTTTAGCTCCAATATGCTCTTATATGTCATACATGTGGCTCATAGTTAACTGAAACCCTGTTCTGCAGCTCATAAACGTATAACTTCACATGTAAAAATATAGACTGAGTATTCAAGATCTAGGGGAAAGAGAGAAGGAAAAATAAGCACATGTATATATACATAGTTATTGATGCATAAACACTTTTATAGTTAAATATGTAAGCATATTCATAAGTATAAAGAAATGTAGGTAGCTATAGATATAGCTCCTGTTGGTTCTATTTCTCTGGAGAACCCAGACTAAACTCTGTCTTCCTTTTTAATCTCTCTGCCTACAAAGGTCACGCTTACACAAATTTCCCAAGAGCTGCCATAGTAAGGGAGGTTGGCTGAGCTCATGAGTGAGGTCAGATCTCATTTTCTCAGCCCAAAAACACATGTGGGCCAATAATGAGTCAGGAGGATAAGATTTCAGGAACAGTTAAAGAACTATAAAGAAGAAACTGTATATTTGAAGGAGTAAATGAATGAGAGAAAAGGAGAAAGAATATAGGGATGAATAAGAACTATTATAAGAAAACAGTAAGGCTAAAATTGTTCTCAGAGAACAAAGTATAAAAAATATTTGTAAATTTTCCAAAACCCAGAGAGAAAGAAAGGAAGAAGAGAGTAAAGATACAGTAGGAGGAGATCAAAGCCAATGGGAACAATAGACCTATTGCAGGTGGAACTCCAAGTCTAAAAACTTGTGGACTATCTGGACCTAAGAGGGTGTGGAGTAGAGGCACACAAGAAACCGAGAGAGAAGAGTGATCAGAAGACAAGCATAATCCAAAATAGGAACATGTAACACAAATGACAAAGAAACTCAAGGGGCACAATATGTTGCCTGTAAGGCTCTGAGAGAAGAAAATATTCATATAATCTTTGTGGGAGAAACAAGGTGCAACATGACAGAGGGAATTTACTGCTCCCAAAGGGCTATATTGGAGGCTTCTTCAATTGCTAATAACATGGCTTAGCCTCAGTTCTCATAATGAAAACAGAAAGCAAGCAATTCAAGCTGGCTGAAGAAAGGGAGGAAATATCTATTAAGAGGATATTAAGTAATACACTGAGTCCAGGAGGCATTTGAAACAGAAAATAGTTACCAAGAAACCCAGCCATGCTTTCTGTCCACCCCTGCTTCTCTCAGAATATTCACTGCTTTCTCTGTGCAGAAGGTGGATGGAAGATGGCTGCTTCTTAGCCCTGTGAGTGGCATCAGTTTATTTCAAAACTCCCACACAGGCTGACTCACAGGGAGAAAATAAGACCAGACGTCTAGAGCAGGTACTTTGGCAAAGGGAAAGAGTCACACAATGTGAAATTGTCTGCAAAGACCCTTCTCTACAGATGGTAATGATTGTTAGAGAAATTAAGTTGCTATGAGCTAAACCTTACCCTAAAGGTCACTACTGCAATGAAAATACCAAAATGAGAAAGTAAAAGGAATTATTTCTAAAGCATCTATAAATGGTATAACTTATACAAACCATTAGAAGGGATCCTGGCAATTAAAATACAGAGAGAAAAGTAAGTATGTAAAACAACTTGTGAGATGAGAATAAAATCTAGTAGTAAACAGGCATAATTTTTTTCCTGCGTTTGTTAACTGTGGATCTTCATCTGTAAAATGATTCTACTTGGTGAAATGAAAGCTATAATTAGCAAACAAGAAAAGGCTGAATGTTTTCTGATGCCAAATCATTCTCACTGTGATCCTAACTGCAAAGACCCTGGGTGAGGAAATGTACACCACCCTCAACAGGATCCTCTTCCACCCACATGACATAATGAGTCTCAACGGAAGAGCTCATGCCATCACTCCACAGTCTAGATTCTAAAAGGGGCCAATGCAAAATAATCCAATATCGTAGCACCTTGCCCCTGTAAGGGGATAGATATATAAAATTACTGAGAATTATATAGAAAATGAATTTTTCAGGCCATCCATCCTAATTAGCCAAGATTTTCACTGATGTCACAAAGTTCTAAGTAAAAGTATTTGGCAGCTGTGTTTTCCCAGATGCTTTGGTTACAAGTTATCATTGAAACCCAACCCCCACCAACTTAAAGTTAAAGACACACTCTATCTGTTCACTTAAAGCACAAGAAACATGGAGCCATCCTCAAAATCAAAGGGATCCAAGAGTTGGTGTGCCACCAAGGTAGGCTCCCTTCATCTCTAACTCTAATCTCTGCATTTATTTCCATGTTGATTTCATGCACTCTTCTTGTTGTCTTCAGATGATGAAGATTTGAACTCATACATCAGCTATTCCACCTGGAAAACACAAGGGTGTTCTTTCCTACCAGCAATCATAAATATCCCAGGGGAGGACTCAGTTTTCCTGATGTCTTGGGTCATGTTTGCAACTCTGAACCAATCACTGGGCCAGGATAATAACAAGTGGATAATTTGTGGGGCATTCATAATGTTGATCATCAGATGGTCACTTATGGTATTTCTGAGCATATCTAGAGGCATGGAAATTGTCCATGATAAAATGTAAAAGAGCAACTTTCAAAACAAATACATACTATAGAAATCTAATATGTATGTATTTCTTAATGAATAATGTATGCCTACACATTATGTACTCAAAAAACTGGATAATTCCACAGCTTATCTCTGATGGTCAATAGTTTACACTTTCTTCATCATACTTATGTTTCCCAAATTCTCAGTAATAAACACTTACTTCTGTTATAATGATTCAGATTTAAAAAGCAGTATTGTTGGCATTTTATAATAATTTAAATTTATACTGATGCAAAGACAATGAACAACTTAGTTCCCAAAACTATACTCTACCAAGAACAAATTCAGAAAAGTTAACATAAACTTCAAGACAAGCTAATTCCTAACATACCCAGATATCCATAATAAACTTTGTTAAATAAGTATACCAAGTTAACTAAACAAGATCATTTGCTATGAAGACAATTGACTACTTATTCCAGTTGTGTTTGTCAAGCATTTGCCATGTGTTGGACTCCAAGCTAAGTCGTAAAGATGCAATAATGAACAATTTAAACATGTGTCCGGTCTCATGAAATTTATATTGTATAGTGAACAAAAGCAGGATCAAAAAATATATTAACAAACTACAGTAAGTGCTGGGGGGGAGTTCATCATGAAGTATAATGGGTTAATATATTTTGGTAGTGAAGGCCTTTCTGAGGAGGTGATATATGAGAAGACAAAAGAGAGGGGATGACAGTTGTCAGCGCTCCATAGCAGGGGAGTGTTTAGAATGTTTGTGGAATTGAAAGGAGCCTGGCCAGTGAGCAATGTGAGCATGGGATGGGATGTCTTAGTCAGCTCTTTAGCTGCTGTAAGTTAAAAACCCGAAAAGAACAATTTTAAGGAGGAAAAGTTTATCGGGGGACTCAGTTTCCGAGGTCTTAGTCCACAGATGACTGGCTCCATTCCTTGGGGCTTGAGGTGAGACTGAACATTATGGTGGAAAGGTATGGCAGAGGAAAGTGGCCCAAGGCTTTGCTCCAGGAAACAGAGAAACTCCATGGCAGATACAAAATATGCACCCCGAAGGCATGCCCCCAGTGACCCACCTCCTCCAGCCACACCCTACCTGCCTTTAGTTACCGCTCAGTTAATCCCTATCAGAAGATTGGGTTCAGGCCCTCATGACCCAATCATTTTTCATCTAAGGCTCTTGCATTTTCTCATCCATGAGCTTTTGGGGAACACCCAATAGCCAATCCATAACAATAGGATAAAACTAAGAGAAAACCTCTAGTCCGGTAAAGTCTGAGTACTGCTACCAGAGGACCAACTTGGCTTTTAGAACATCCTCTGTGGCCCTTCTCCAAAGTCAGGCCAACTGCATTTGACAATGTTTTGACAATGAAACCATCTTCTACTCATGAATAAAAATCCTTGTTAGAAAGAAACTTGATTCACAAACTTGAAGGAGAGTATGAACAGGGAGACAGAATGCAGAAGTCCACAATAGAGGAGAAAGCATCAAGGAAGAAGCAACCAGAAAAGCAAACAAAAAAAATTAAAGGAAGAAACAAGAAATTTAAAAAAAAAACTTCTCCAAAAATTGAGTATCTGAAAAATGGCAGGTAACCTTTTGAAGCTAAGTGGTATTCATAATTGGTTAACCATACATTTTGTCCTGTAATGCTCTCTTCTATTATTTAATGTCTCTATAATGTATTATTCTATTACAGAGAGGCAGAATATTAATAGTAAGCATGTGATGTTCAATGCTTGATTTTTTTTCACTGTCTGGAGATGCAGAGCAAATTTAAAGTATATTGTATATAAATTTCTCTTCTTTTACTCTTCTAATATCTATAATAGTCAGGTGAAATTTAAGATAAAAAGGGAATAAAGAAACAAACTTCTCCACAACTCCCCATCCTTAACAACCACAAATCCTCTCAGGGGCCTCAGAAAAGAACACATCTCATTCTCTCCAATATGCAAGCAATGTGCACAAAATTCTGAAACAAAACCCTTAGGCTTGTTGAGCATTATATTAAAATCTTCCTGAGCTGTGCAAACTGTTGTTCTTTGTCTGGTATCATCTCTGTCTGTTTTCTGCTCCTCTTTTTTTTATGGAGATGAAATAATCAAGTTAATAAATTATATAAAAAGAGCTCATCTATTCATTGAGATCAAAAAGGCTAATTAGGAGAAAAATACTGGAAGACAAAGAAATTGATCTTTATTGGTGCTGCCAGAAAAAAAATTAGCATAAGCTCTTAAGTGCTAGGCCAAAAAGAATTCTGAATTGGTAGGAAAGGAAATGAAATAAAGATCTAGGTTAACTTCAGAATATTTTATTGTTCCTTTATGGAATGTATAATACACCATTTGCAATGAAAGTGGCCCGTGGATGCCTCCCAAAGTAAATGAAGAGACAAGCTGAGAAATTGACTGGTGACTGTCCTTTCACTGTCACCAAACTGAAGACTTTTAAATGGAATAAGGAGTCAGTATTAAGAAATAATATTAAAAATCCCACAGACACATGATATTAATTATGAGATAGCTGAATAGCTCAGAGAATAGCTCACTTCTGCCTTTTCTCTGCTCTCTCCCAAGGCTCTAGAAGGCATTTATATAATGTTCTTCCTATTGCCCAAAATGATTACTTGTCTTTCATAGCAACTGTCTGATGAAACTCAGTCATGCTGATATGTGGGACCTGTTGGTGGTTTTACAAATTATAGAAAAGCCTCAGGAGTGACAAGATTTCTGGAAAGAATCTGAGCTCACTTCTTTTCTATTTTTATTATATGGATCGCCATGGTGCAGACAGAATTGGCAGAAAGATGGAGTGGGGGGAAGAAGGTGATTGGGATATTATATGCTCTACTGGAGATGGGCATCATCCTGCCCCCTATGCACAGCAAAAAAACAGACCAATAAAATGTTCTAAAAATCTTTCATTTCATTCACCACACAATGCCCAAATGGCCTCACATACTAAAACAGGAGGACAAGAGACTACCATATAAAAGAACCTTTATCCCCCATAGGTTATTTTCCCTTCAGTATCTGTCAAGACAATGTAGAAGGGGAAAAAATACATGTACATAGAATGAATTTGTTGAACAAAACTGACAGGCAATTTGCAGAATTCAGATGAGACACCATTGGTTGCTTCAAATCAATTAGTTAGAGCCCTTGGCATATGGATAGTTACTCCTACTCCACACTTTCTGATATTGACATATTTCAGATGGAGTTGCCACAGGACTAGACTTGAGACTGGGAATTCAGGTAACTTGGATGAGGGAGAAGCAGGTAGGAAACCAAGAGCAGGCCTGTGTCTTCCGCTCTATAGTCAATTGAGAATGCCTACAGTCTGGAAGCTTTCAAATATCATTTTATAGGCTGTTAGGGAAGCAATACTTATTAATGCACTAATTATTGAAATCCCAGATTGGAAAACTGTTATGTGCTGTTTTCATACCATTGGATTCCTTGAAATAACAGGTTTCTGCAATGCACTGAGAGTAAGATTCCATATTTATTTTTTAGAAAGAGAGAGAAAGAATCATTTTTTTTCTCAGTCTGGTTCTTGTTTCTCCAACATTTAGTTATGTATGTGGTGCTTGGGTACCAACCTGGGTCCTTGTACATGCCAGGCAAGCATTCTAACCGCAGAGCCACTGCTCCAGCCCCAGGATTCCATATTTTAATGACAACTTTGAAAAATGATTTATATAATGAAACTGATAATCACTGCCCCACAGATCACCCACCTTTAGATATGTTTGATGTCTGTGCTTGTCAGACATCTCATTACTAGTGATATAAAACTATATTTTGTATGAACATGCCACAACGAAACCCATTACTATGTATAATTAAAATGCACTAACTAAAAGTATATGTAAATCAAAACACCATGGAATTAACCACAATTGCATGATTATGCAAGTTTTGATGACTTTTTGAAAGGTACTGTTATATCCACACCACAACTTCTGGAGCCACAACACACCATTTGAGGGTCTTAGTTTATCTTTATGTACACTCAGTGACATGGGAGTCAAAAGGTATGTTTGCTTAGCTTGAGTTTGAATGTTTGATTGTAAAAAATAAAATAAAAAAGAAAGAAAAGAAAAAAGAAAATCCTTCATAATATAAAACTCATTAAAATGATACATGAAGCCAAGAACTGGAACTCTGAAAACTTATTCCACTGAAGGCAGAGACCTTCTTCAATAGAACAGATGAAGGACCAGCCCCAAGTTTTTGAAGGTTAGCATATAGTGACATGTAACACATCTCTGACAACATAGGTCAGCCTCAGTCTTCTCTCTACTGACCCAGGGTTCTCAGTATCACTGCCTGAGGGGTAGACACTTTCCTTCAAATTCCCTCTAATGGAAATTGAATTGTTAAAGCATGTGAGGTGGGTCCTAAGCCAGGGCAGGTCTCTTCAAGAGCATTGCTTCTCTGCTCTAGATTTATTTTGTCATGCCTTCAGTCCTTGGATTCAACCAAAGGACATTAATTGGAAATTGCTTCCCAAAGTTCTGTGGCATTCCTCTCCCATTTGGGATCAGATTAGACTATGAGGAACTTAAAGATTTACCAACTGCCATACACTGAATGTTGGTGTTCCCCAAAAAAATGCATATGTTAAAATCCACCCCCACAAGATGGTGGTGTTTGGAGGCAGGGCCTTGAGAAGTGGTTAGGTAATGAGGACAGAACCTTCACGAATGGGATTCATGTCCTTATAAAAGAGCCTCTAGATAGCTATTCTACCCTTCCATCATACGAGAACAAAGTGAAAAACCACCATTTATAAATCAGGAAAGGAATTGTCAGCAGACACCAAATCTGCTAGCACCTTGATTTTGGACTTCCCAGCCTCCAGACTATGAGAAATAAAATTCTGTTGTTTATAAGACACCCATTCTATGATGCTTTGTCAAAGCAGCTTGAACAAACCAAGAAATTAGGCTCAGTAGATCCCACACATCAAAATGTCTTTGCTGTCCTTTCCGGGTGAACACTCACTTCATTTCCAAGCATAAGTTCATTTAGGAAGGAAAATAGTATCGACCTAAGTTCACAGTGTGCAAAACAGTGAGGAAGGAAAGTAGGAAAATTCCTGAAATCTTCCCACCATCACATGGTCTGTAGGACACAGCCAAGCCAACAGAGTCATAGATGGCATTACGAGTGCTTAGTTTCTCTGTGCCTTGTGTTTGTAGTTTATAGCTACTGTGCCCTGTGAGATACACACTGCCAAGTTATCAGGCAGAGTTTAGCCTGATATTTGTTAAATGGGTTTTCTCTACTAGCCTGCAGCTAAATGTAAATAAATGTAATAGGATGCATTTATTTATGAAATGGAAAAATGCCAAAGAAACTAGTGTCAAAATGACTTTCCGGGGGTTTAGACTAATTTGCATCTGCTCGTCCTGTGTGTGCTACACATAAAGAATATCTGTGTATTATCTAAAGCTAAAAATACCTAAAGATTATGTTATAGTATTTGATATAGGATCCTTCTAAATCCTTATGAGAGATTTTTGTCACCTTTATAACCACTTCATCGAAGTGATCCAATGATTCTTAATTTTTTCTAATTATCTCATGTAATATGTTAAGATCTCATGGCTGAGAACCATAGCATTAAACTTCAAGAACAACATAGTCTCAATAAATTAAAAAGCACTATGGAAACAAATTATTCAAGTTAGTTTGTCTTGTCAAAGTATATATTGACAGTAATATGCCAACATTAACTTGGTATTTAAATTCGTTTCTCTGTTCTTTTCTTGAGACAATATCTTGCTTTTACCTCTGTACTCAAAAGTGTCTTTTCCCCAGAGTACATAGTTTAATTATGCATCAGTATTGTCAATGGCAAAAGCAAAGATAGAAAGTAAATTGCTTTATAATCACAGCCTAGTAGCTCTTAAAATGGCAGTGGATTGAAGAAAATTAATAGCAATTTCACAAATGCAATAGACTGTGTAGGAAATACCCTGCTAATACTCATCTCCAGATGCTATTCTTTTTTAGGCAGTATCTGAGTAGAAGGGAGAAATAGTCTCTTAGACTCTGCTGAGTATAAACAACCTTGAATGCACCTGAGAATTTAGTGAATATTTCAATTGAGAGTTGAATTAAGAAGAGAGATGCATTGGAGCATGTTCTTCATTCGTCCAGGGGATATCTGTCTCAGACTTCACTATACCAGGCTCTCTTTCATACTGTCTAGAACCTAGAATGCAATACAGTGGAATGGAATGAAATCTATTTCCGTGGTCAGTTCATTTTATCAGAGAAGATTGGGCATAGTCTCAAAAGGTGGTGTAAAATTTGGTGGTGGAACTCCAACAGAGTGAAAACAACTTAAAGATCAATAATGTGAACTATATTTAGACCACCTGGGATCAGAGCAGAGCCTTGCCCACCCCACCCCACCCCCTCTCTCTCATTGGCTGAGTGGTCTTGGGCAACTCATAGAACTTTTCTGGGTTTCAATTTTTCTTATTTGTGTGATAATAAAAACACCTCCCTCTTAAGATTCTTGAACATGAAAATGACAGCATACGTTCTAAGCTTCCTTAGCTTAAATTTCAGAATCCTTAAGGTCCCTGATTGCCCTCTGAATCAATGTTGCAGACTGAGCCTCTGAAGCAATTATTCTCATGGAGGGTCTGTGCTTGGAGACAATTCAGACACACTTGATGATGTATGTCACATAGTCCTCCAGATTCTGACTTCAAACCCCTCTGGCAGATTGGGGAACAAGGCTGAAGCCAGTCTGTTAACCTCAGTAATTTTTATACAACAATGGGAAAGGCTAGAACTGATGGGTAAGTGTAGAAAACGAATAGGTGCTCTATTATTTCAGCCCCTGAGCAGTCTTCTGCACAAATCCTTTCCGTTTTTAACCTTCAAAGCTTTTTGATTTTAAAAGATGTTGAAAGAGCGAGCATATATATGCTATAACAAAAAGAGTGAAGCCCCATGAGTTCAGTTATATGTCTTTGTGTAATTTTCTACAAAAAAGGACATATCATTGTCTTTATAAAGTTCAAAATTATTTCCATAAAAACTAATAGAGTAGGTTGTAACCAGGATATATCACAAATAATGCATAATTCAAGATCTATCCATCTGATCACTTGATTTTTCAATCATCTGCATCAAAGCTTGTGATAGGATGACCATGGTGGTGGTGCTTGCCATGAAGAAGATACAGATGACTGACTGACATAGTCAATTTCAAGCTGATGAAGTAAACACACCTTTCTTGAATTGCAGAGTACTACTAAGAAACAATAATGTCAAGCATCAGAAAGATAAATGACAAATGTTTTAAAGTCAGAGAAAAGGAAAGCAGTAAAATTAGTACTAATCTTTCCTCATATCCAAAGACCATTCAAAACTGATCATTTGTACAAATAGAAAATAACCATACCTATCTGAAACTAGAAGTAAAAAATAGGATCAACACTCCATGACCTTGGTGTAGGCACCACCTTCCTTAACAAGGCTCCCATAGCGCAAGAATTAAAGCCAAGAATAAATGAATGGGATGACATTAAACTAAAAAGCTTCTGCACAGCTAAAGAATTAGTCAAGAGTGTCAGGAGAGAACCTACACAATGGGAGAAAATCTTTGACTGCTATACCTCTGACAGAGAGCTAACATCCAGAATACACTCAAAAAACTGAATACCAAACCCACAAATAATCCAAATAAATGAGCTAGGGAACTAAATAGAAAATTCTCAATGGAGGAAGTCCAGAAAGCCAATAAACATATGAGAAAGTGTTCTACATCACTAGCAATCAGAGAAATGAAAATCAATACTTCACTGAGATTACACCTTACTCCTGTCAGAGTGGCAAAAGGAAGAACATGAACAATAAAAGATGCTGGCGGGGTTGTGGGGAGAAAGGAACACTATCACACTGCTGGTGGGACTGCAAGCTTGTAAAGCCATACTGGAAAGCAGTGTGGAGACTCCTCAAAAAACTAGGACTGGAACCACCTTATGACCCAGCTATGCTACTCCTGGGTATTTTCCTAAAAGAGCTACAGAGACACAGCTTCATCAATGTTTATAGCAGCTCAATTTACTATAGCTAAACTATGGAACCAACCCAGATGTCCCTTCCTGGACAAGTGGATTAAAAAACTGTGGTGTATATACACAATGAAGTTCTACTGTGCTATTAGAGAGATCCACACATTAGCATTTGCAGCCAAATGGATGAAGATAGAAAAAATTATGCTGAGTGAAATATCCCAAACTTAGAAACTTAAGGGCCAAATGTTTTCTCTCATATGTGGAAGCTACAGTGAAATCTAAGACAGATTGAAAGTTAACTAAGCTCTATAATATACTCAACATAGGTGAATTTTTACATAAGCAGAGGGAATCATAACTATGAAGCTGGGGGGAGAAGGGAGAGGTGCAGGTAGGGAAGGGGAGTTATCAATGCAACTGGGAACCCTCAACTCCCATGAGAAGCCCAACTACACATAGGTGGGCAAAGAGGATCAGAAAATTCAAAAATTAATGCACATGTATAGGCTTAGTTCTATCTCTAACATGAGTGTAAAGTAGGGGAAACTTGGGAACAGGGAATAGTCAAAGGGAGGGAGACTATGGATTAGAATCAGCCTTAATGTACTTTGTCAAAATCCATATGTTCATGAATGTGTGACAAGTCCCTCTAATATGTAAGACTATGTTGAACCAATAAAAAAAATTCCTGTGCTTGTTTTTGCTCCCATCATTCAGAATGTGGTAAAGTCCTTTAAAAAGTAAAATTTTTATCTCATTTATCTTTATCCACCTCATTGGCACTAGCAATTATTTGTTTAAATATTGAGTGAACCCAGGAATGTTCTTCAAAGAATGATACTTTTCTAGAAATAATCCAAGCCTTCCACACTTTATATTGTGATGTACTTGGTTAAGCAAGTGTACAAAATTGAATTGGAGCTCAATATAAGAAAAGCTTAGACAGTGGATTTGTTGATTCTCAAGCTTTCTACAGAGAGAAGCAATCTCTGAATTGAGTCAGAATTGAGTCAATTAATTGAACAGCTTACAATACTTGATCCTGATTTATCTTTAGGACTTTTGGTTCCATTTATACAAAAGAACATAAAAACTGGGGAAAGATTAAATAGGTTGAATCAATATCAAGAATTGATTTTTAACACCATTTTCTTCTACTTCAATAGCATATTATTTTTATTTTTCTCTGAATAACTCAAATGATAAGGTAAAGTTTCCATTTTATTTTTCTTGTGGGCATGTAGCCTAAATGTTAAAGCTAATCTTTGCTACATGTACACACACATCACCAGAATTTCAAGGTAAAAAAAACATATCTCAACAAGAAATGAAGTGAGAACTACTGGTATATGCAGGTCATATAGATCAAGAATCTAAACTGTACAACTCAAAATTTTTTTCTATCATCTATTGTACAACTAGAAGTTGGAGAACCAGGGTTTTTGTTCTTATACTGACACATTCCATAGTCTATGGGACTTGGGGTACCATGTGTTTATTTACTCCCTTGATCTTCCCATTAATAAAATCTGTTTAATCTACTTTCATTCCAGTAGTGATACTTTATGACCCTCAAGTTGAAATCTCTCCCTATAGATGTTGAAATCAGAGCCAAGAACTGGCTTATAACATTATGGTCTGGCCCAATTCAGTAATTCCTACTTTTTTCCTTGATTTCCAATATCTCCCATATGAGCCTTCATTTTCTAAGTATAGACAGACTTCACTCTCCATCGAGAAGGTTTTAGAAACCAATCAACAATTTGAATTTTTTTTCTTTGTTTGGAATCCTTTAGATTTCCGTGAGTATAATAGGAGCAATTTTATGTGGGAGACAGACGAAAAAGCTCTATGCTGACCTTGGCAAACCTATTAAATAGGCCATATTAATTTCACCTGGATTTACCTTTCTCTGGCCAATGCACATTTTTGCAGATTCAGCTCTCAAGTTACTATTTCTTCTAGTCTGCATTATTTTCACTTAACTCCATTAGAAAACGAAAGATCTCCATCTCAAATGTCTTCCTGGGCCAGGAAGATGACAAAATTGGTGTGAGTATAATTCAAAAAAAGGGAGTGGTAGGATGAAGTTCAGAGTATATACAATACCTAAAGACATAAATTAAATAAAATAAATTTTAAAATGAGGCAACTGAATAAAACAAATCTTCCTGTCCAATTTCGCCACGGTTTGTAACCTTTGCTAAAATCTTTTTTAAGTCGTGGACGATCTTAACTCAACTTTATAGCTCCATTATCATCTCAGAGAGTGCCTCTTATCTGTAGTAAGTGCTCAATGAATTCTGTTGAATTATCTGAGGAACAACTCTGGAAATTTAGATGTGCTGACACCTGGTGGTGGGGAGAGGAATTGTTTATGACTACAAAATGGAAGCCTTCAAACTTTTAATCTTTTAAAAGTTCTGCATTTGCCAAGGGCTTAGGTTCCTGAAATGCTTCACATACAGGATCTTGTATAATTCTCATGCAAACTCCAAGAATTAAGTGCGATCATCACCCCATTTAAAATTGATGAAACCAGATTTTCAATTAAAAAATTGTCCAAGGTCAATTCTGGGATTCTGTCTGAACCCTGAGGTTTAGACTTAAAGAATAAAAAAAGTATATGTATGTGTGCATGCATGTGTGTGTGTGTGTGTGTGTGTGTATACATTATACATACATACATTATATATATATATATCCTGCTTTCCTGTGGCACTGTTTTGTATTACAATGAAAAATATGTTTGTTAAGCAACTTTTTTATTGGAGCTTTCAAGAAAAACTCAAAAGAAACATTTCTCTGGTTATTTTTCTAGACAAAATTATCCCTTTTTATAACTGCCTACTTGAACTTTCAACACTGTTTAACACTTAACATGAAATCAAAAATCCTCCAGGAAATAGTTTTAAACTCTCAGTCAGGCTTATATCATTCCACAGTGGAAAGTAGGGGATGGGGGCAAGGAAGGCAGAGCATTTTATGGCTTGTCTGATTTTTTTCTTCTAGGTATTTAAATTAAAATGCTGGTCCTCCAGACACCTGCTTCCTGCTAAGCATCTGTTTGGTCATGGTCCAGATGCCTTTCCTTGAGTCTCTCTCCTAGTAGATTCTTAAAAGAGCTGATTCTATTCCAGAGTTCAAATCCTACTTGTGGATTTCTTCTGTCAATCCCCATTTTCCTCCTCCCAGCTGCTACTTGATCGACAGACAACGGCTGTAAGTAATTTAATAATTTCTTAGTTTCAGAACTCCCTCAAATGAACAGTTTCCCCACATATCCCAAAGTGAGTCAGTATCACACCACAGGCATAAATAGTCAGGAAGACCTGAGATTTAACTCCAACTGTCATAATTTTCTAATTGTGAAACCTTGAATAATTCAATTTTCTCATCTATAAAATGAGATGATGCTATCTGTCTCTTGTAACTGTTGTAAGATCAAATAAAATTAGATAATTCTAGTGAAGCTCTCAACAGAGCACCTGGCCTATGGTTTAAGGTGCTGTAGCCATTTTTTAAAAATAAACAGGAACAGAAATTTCAAAATAAACAAAAACAGTACTCCAGTCTGTTGAGGAGCAACTAAATGCAACTTTTGAGTTTTGTTCAAAATATTTAGCTTTTTATGTGTTCTTCCCTGGTCATGAAAGTACAACACTCCTGCCTGTCTTTGAAAACACCATGATCTTAGCTGGTCATGAAGATCTCGGGAGGACAAATGACAGTGCAAACATACCTGCAGCATGGCTTCATTTGTATAAACTTCAATCCCCCCAATCCTACAAATGCCCTTCTTCCTAACCTGAAGCTGCTCCTGATGTGAAAGTTGGCATTTATTCTCCCATTGGCCTGATTATGAATTCGTCTCAAGTCTTCATTCCATTTAGTGTAGAGCAAAGATGCATCTCTTCCTTGCTAAGATGCTCAACCCCCACTGCACAGCATCTAAGCCATAGTATATTCCAAAGGCCCTGCGCTTACCATGATAGAGAAGCTCATTTTTTCACAAGCTGTATTTAGGAAGCATGGCCCTTCTTTAGTTTCCTAAACTTTTTCAGTATCTGCCACTCCACTACTCACATAAACAATTTTGATTCCTGTTCAACCTTCTTGGAAAGAGAAAGAAAACATACTTAAGAATATGATTCCGGTGATAAACAGACATGGATTTATGTGTTGCCCTGTACCCCACAGCTCAGCTATAAAACTCAGCACATCTGAAGCCAACCCATGGGAAACCATTTTGAATTATAATAAGGCCCTCAAAGTTTTGGGTGGGCACAGAGCCTGGGGACAAGTTGGATTTTACCCCCACTGATTCTCTTGCACAATTGTGTCCAATTATCTTGAAAGTAATACATTGTTTACTTTTGAGTATGAAATAAAATAATAGTCACAAAGTACCCAGTGCCTGGCACATAGAAAGAACTCACATAGAGTGATTTATTTTATTATTTGTATGCGTAAGGCACATTTCTGCCAGGACCCTATTCTCTAATGTCTAATCTTGGTCCTCCGTTTCATTAACCAGAAAACATGGAGCTTGTGTAGCAGTTGTATTACAACAGACAGACCTATAACCATTGCAAGAGAGGCAGACTGACAGACAGAGACACAAAGAGGAGCTTTATCAGAGGAATTAGCTCACATGACTTCAGAGACCAGGAAATTCCATGTTAGGCCTTCTGCCATCCAGAGAACCACGAAAGCTTTTAGTGAGGCTCAGTCCAAGGCTGATGGCCTCAGAACCAGGGAAGCCAATGGCACAACCTTCAGCCAGAGGCCAAAGACCTGAGAACTCAGGGTACCAATTGATGTAAGTCCTGGACTTCAAAGGCCAGAGAATCCAGAGTTCTAATGTACAAGGGCAGAGGAAGAAGATTTCCTCAGTTCTGAAGAAGAGAGAGGATTCCCCTTTCCTCTGCCTGTCTGTTCTATCTGAGCCCTCAGCTGATTGATTGGATGGTGCCTCCCCACAATGCCTGAGTGCAGATCTTCGTGCTCAGTCCACTAATTTAAATGCTAGTCTCTTCCAAAACACCCTCACGGACATATCCAGAAATCATGCTTTGCTATTTCTCTAGCCCTTAACCCAGTCAAGTTAACACCTAAAATATAATCATCACAGATGGAATGTTTTGTCAACTCATTTGAAAAATTCATCAAAAATATCTTAATGCTAGGAAGTGAAACTGGAATAAGTTACAGAAAGTCTTCGGTAGAGAATGGATAGGAGTACCATCTCCATCACTTTCTGGACAGCACCAAATAACTTGACATGCTGAAAGAAGATCATCTAGAGATTAATCAATGATTTAAAAAAAACTATATTGAACAAAAGATTTTTAATATAAGCTAAATATTAGATGATATTGAAAAACTTTTATTGCTTGTTAGGAGTAATTGTGATCATGTAGGAAAATATTTTGTGGGGTGTTTGTGTGGAATAATCTAGGGATAAAGAGTCATAACATCATTAATTTACTTTAACATAGTTCAGCAATAATGTATATGTCAATAAAAATTTTAATGACAATAATTCAGCTGAGAGATGGAGCAAATAAGGAAAAAAGTTAATATTTATTTGTTGTCATGATTAATTTTATGTGTCCATTTGACTGGACTAAGACATGCCCAGATAACTGGAAATACATTCTCTGTTAGTGGTCTCTGAAGGCCTTTCTGGAAGAGAATAGAGATTAAGTGAAGAATAACGGCCCTCACCAATATGAGACAGCATCCAGTCTGCAGAGCAAGGATGAACTTCTCTCCTTCTTCCGGAGTGGGGACATCCATTTTCTCCTGCCTGTGGACTCAGAGATTTACATGAACACCCTCCACCCACCTCCACTTCTACCAAACTCTCAGGAGAATTACACCATTGGCTCCCTGGTTCTCAGGTCCTCAGCTTTGGACTGACTCATGTTGTCAGCATTCCTGGCTCTTCCAGCTTTCAGGTGGTATGCCTTGGGAATTCTTGGCTTACATAATTGCATAAACCCATCGTCATAATAAATGTTCTTTATAGTTCTCTATACCCTGAATTGGCTCTGGAGAACCCTGACTAATACATTTATTGATTCTAGGGGATAGTAGCTTTTCTATGTTTGAAAATTTTCATTAAACAGGAAAAAATATAAAATTAAGGAAAAAATGATTGGCAAACAGGAAAAAAAAAGAAATCAGTTCTTAGGATCTACTCTTTATTAGAAAGTGTCTAAGTTGTGGTCAATTTGATTATACACACAGAAAAATAAAATTCTCTATCATTCAAAACACAAAATACTTTTGCTGATGAATTATCATAAACATCCAAAATAAGTAACAATGACCAGATTGCTTCTATTGTTCCTTGGTTAAAAAAATATGGACTTCATTCTTCTTAAAAGAAACTTACTCTCATTTAAGTCAAATACAATTAGACTTAAATAAAAATATTGGCAAGAATTATGAATGTGATATTTGAGTGTTTGAAAACTGGAAAATACTGGATTTTTTTTAAAAAGGAAAGGAAATAAGAAAAATTAAAATGAGCTTTTACAAGTCATGTTTCATTAAACATTAGTCCCAAAACATCCTCACAGGAAAAAAAATGATCTGCAGTAAAATGAGTTTGGGAAGTATACTTGCCTGGTCTTCTAAGTGATTCACAACACACATTAGCAAATTAAAAGCTTGGAGTCATTCTGCAATAAATAAACCTATTTAATTTTAAGTCAGCAGTTCCCAAATTTATTTATTCAGAAAAAAAAGACATTTTTTCCTAAATAAAACTATTAACATTGAAACTCATTTTAAAATGCTCTAGTAGCAAAAGGTCCTATTTAGGGTGGAGGACTTACTGGCATTGATGAAGGAATAGATAGCACTGGGGGCCCTCCTTCCTCCCTCTCTCCCTCTTGGGTCCTTTCAGAGCTCTGGGAGCAGTTAAACTGACAACACTAGGAGCAGCTAATACAGAAGGGAGAAGAACCACAGAAGAATGAGATGTTCCCTAGCACTCAGCAGGAACCAGGGGAATCCAGCCACCAATTCTGTCTAAGCAGCTGGGAAGGAAAATTTTAAGTGTAAATTAAGAGGAAATAAAGGTGCTCCAGAAGGTATAAAAGTAGCTCAGCAAAATTTGGGTTTGAGTTTTAGGAGTTTTATTTGCTTTTATAATGCATACTGGAGATTGACCTTCAAATGGGGATTTCCATTTTAGTCTCTGACATCTGCTTTTGGCCATGTGCTCAACAATAGCCTAGGTAAGGACGACTCGTGGCTCAAGGTTGAGAAGATGCTTCACTAAATTAAAAGGGCATTTAAAAGCATAATTTTCCATATCTGTTGAAAGTTTGTTCAAATCTGCCTGTTTGATAAAGATGGCTTTGGGAAAGAGACACTGAGCCTCTCTGCTATGAATTATAGCATTCAATTATAAAAAAAAAATTATCAAATCTCTGGAGTAAAAAAGCTAAATAACTAGGTAGGTGACTTTTAAATTGACAATAATACTGGAGGATTTCAATACACCCTTAACACCAATAGACAGGTCATCAGGACAATAAGTCAATAAAGATGTCACCAACCTAAAACGACACTAAAAATCAGCTGGACCTAACAGACATCTACAAAATATTCCACCACCAAACAACTGAATTTACCTTCTTCTCAGCTGTGCATGGAATCTTTTCCAAAATTGATCATATTCTAGGCCATAAAGGAAACCTTAGCAAATGCAAACAAAAAAAATTGACATAATCTCTTGTATCCTACCAGACCATAACAGAGCAAAGCTAGAAATCAGCACCAATAAAATTAACAAAAATCACAAATATGTGGAGATTGAATAATATTCTTTTGAATGAAGAATGGATTGAAGAAGAAATGAGAACAGAAATCAAGAAATTCTTAGAAATGGATAAGAACAAAGATACAACAAATCAAAAACTCTGCATCAGTATGAAAGCATTTCTAAGAGTAAAATTTAAAGCCTGAGTGCCTACATTAACAAATTAGAGAGATCCCAAATAAACATATGCTCTACTGCCAGTCCTCAGAAAAAGAACAAACCAACTCCCAAACCAGTAGAAGATAGGAAATAATAAAGATAAGAGATAAAATCAATGAAATTGAGAATTAAAAACAATATAAAGAATCAATGCAGCAAACAGTTGGTTCTCTGAAAAGATAAATAAAATTAACAAATCCTTAGTTAACTTAATCATAGTAAACATGAAGACCGATGGAATAGAACAGAAGACACAGACAAATCCACAAACCTATAGCCTTCTGATATTTGACAAAGGGGACAAAAATATATCTAGGAGGAAGGATAGCCTTTTCAACAAATGGTGCTAGGAAAACTAGATAGATTTGTGTTTAAAAAATGAAATTAGATCCTTATCTATCACCCTGCACAAAACTCAAATCAAAATGGATCAAAAACTAAAGAATCAGACAGAAACCTTGCAACTGCTAGAAAACTTAGGGTCAAAACTCCGTCATACAAGAGCTGGCACTGACTTCCTTAACAAGATCCCCAAAAAGCAAGAAATAAAACCAAGAATCAGTCAGTGAGATGCCATTAAACTAAAAAGCTTCTGCAAAGCTAAGGAAATGGTTAAGACTGTGAAGAGAGAATGCACAGCATGGGAGAAATTCTTAGCCAGCTACCCGTACTCTGATAGGGAACTATTATGAAGAATATACAAAGAACTCAAAAAACAACACAAACACACACACACACACACACACACACACACACACACTAACCCAATCACCAAATGTGCTAAAGAACTAGACAGAAATTTCTCAATAGAAGAATCAAATGGCCAATAAATATATGAAAAACATGGTCAACATAGCAATAAGAGAAATGCAAATCAAAACTACTGTCTTTACCAGTTGGAATGGTAAAGATCAAGATTATGAACAATAACAAATACTTACAAGGTTATGGGGAGAAAGGAACACTTCTACATTGTTGGTGAGAATTAAGACAACTTCAATAACTCTGGAAAACAGTATGGAGATTCCTCAAAAAATTCGGGATGGAACCACATGACGTAGCTATCCCACTCCTGGGGATCTTCACAAAGGACCTAAAATTGGCATACTATAGCAACACAGTCACATCAATGTTTATAGCAGCACAATTCACAATAGCTACATTATGGAATCAACCCAGATGCCTGTCACTACATTTGTGGATTAATAACTGTGGTAGATAAATAAAATAGAGCTCTACTTAGCTATTACAAAGAATGAAATTATGGCATTTGGTGGCAAATGGATGGAACTGGAGAATATCATGCTAAGTGAAATTAGCCAAACTCAGGAACTCAAAAGTTGTATGTTTTCTCTCTTGTGTAGAAGCTAGAGTAAAATAAAGGGGGAGGAAGGGAAAATATTACACAAAAGAACCATTCAAATACAAATAAATCGATGAACTAAAGGAAGTCTAGCACAGTAGAGATAGCAGAAGGGAAGAGGGAAGGAAGAACAGGAAGGAAGAAAGGGAGGGTGCGGGGGAAGGAAAAAGAAGTATATTCTGAGCATATCAGCAGAGGAAAGAGATCATAGAGGGAATGCTTGGGTGGGATATTAGCCAAATTATATCATTACATGTGTGCATGTATAAATATGTAACAACAAAACCCATTATTATGTACAATTTTAATGCATCAATAAAAAATGTGAAAATGAGTTCATGTCAGTGTTGTATTTATGGTTTTAAAATAAAACAATCTTTGGGGGGAAATGTGAAAAGAAAATAAAGTTTCAATAGCTAAATATATGTGTATGTGTGTGTGTATACATATATACATATGTACGTATATATACGTATATATATGTATGTATATATACATATATATGCATTTATATATACATATAAATATAAAATGTTGGTCCCAGAGACAACATCCACACACTACCACATAAGCACATTGTAAACATCAGCCATTAATTCCATCAGAGATACCATTTTGTCCATTTTGTCCCAATATTTCTCAAACTGATATGCCTGAAATGGCTTATATTTTTCCATGATGTTAGCAAGAAAAAGTAAATAATATGACTTGAGAAATTCAAGCTGATTCATTGCAGGAGACAACAGCTGAAGAAATGAGGAAGACAGCCAATATTTTTGCAAAACACAAAAATTAAAGAAATCTAAAGGACAGAAGAGAAAAAAATTCTAGGTTTCCCTTAGTATTCTAAATATGAATGTGCTACAAGACCATATTATGAATCAGTGAAAACGTGAGAACCAGCAATGTCAACACTTTTCGGAAATCAGGAGTCCTATAAAAGGCTCCCCCACCCCACACAATTTTATAGACTCTTGCAGTACCCAACCAGACCTGCCTTCTCCTTGGAGGGAGTACGAAGGCAGGGATGGCTCAGGTGACCTTGGCTGCAGCAGTGCATGGCTTATGATGTGGTTGCAACACAGTCTGTCTTCAGAGCCCATCAACATTGCATCATCTGTGCCCAACTTCCAACTTCTCCTGGGAGTGAACTGAAGTAAAGAGAAAACAGGTACAGTTCAAAGGTCAAACAATCCTACAGACCTTTTGGAATGAACTGGGTCTACAAGGCAAAGTCTCTGTGACATCTTCAAAGGAGTTCACCCTTCCTCACAGGGTGGGGGAAATGTTCTCTGCTTATTTTCCCACCTGTAAAATGTGGGGCATCTGTGTGTTTTAATTCTATAGATGTGTCTTTCTCTGGTTTCGTTTCATTTTAGGAGGACTCCTAAATTTGGACAGCCCCCTTCTTCAACATCACTGTCTTTTTTAGGTACCACCAGTCAAATGAGTGTATTGTGCTTGCTTTACTGAATGGTAGTGAGAAAGCAGATAATGCACCTCTGAGAGAGTGCTGAATCCCAAATGCAATTGCTCTGACATGGCCTTTATGTGATTGTCGCTGCATTCTTCAACTGCTAGAGACCAGACACAGAGGACAAGGACACAGAGGTTCTTTGTAGAACAGGAAATAGTCTATCTATCTCCAAGATCTTCTTCCAGACATTAGCAGCTTGTCTGGGTATCAGGTGCCTTAGAGTGAATATCAGGCTGTGTGAACCTCCAAGGAACCTTGGGTCTTCAACAATAGGATTCTAAGCTGACTTCATCACTTCTGGACTCTTTTATTCTATCCCCTTGACATTTAGGTTAGACCACTAAATACTTGCCTATTTGTCTAAATTCTGAGTCCTCAAAGCCAGGGAAAAGGAGAGGATTACTCTTTTGGTAGTACTTTGGGGAACTTTCAGCCAAAGATTTAAATCGGGTTTATTTATCACAGTCTAAATCTAGGATCAGAAAACTCTGGTCAACTCTAAATGATCTGAACTGAAATCATGAAGACTTTTTCAGCAAATCCATCTCTTCAAAACCATCACATCACACACTCTGATTAGGGAAGCAGAGGCTTTTTTGGTCTTGTTTTATTTGTGCCTTTATTTCCAAAGTTAACTACAGCTGTCTGAATGGCTTAATAACAAATATAAATTAAAGAATGGAAGCTTAATTCTTCCTGTTGAAAATAAGGAAAGAGACTTTTCCCACCTCCCTTATCTTAGAACATTTTCTTTAGTGTCTCTTTGAAATGTATAAAACTCTTTCTGGAAACAAAATAAGGCTTTTGCTTGATTTGTGACCTTGCAGGCCCCAGAACCACCATATTCTTGGAATGTAAATATGAAGATGGGTAAAACTATCCTCAGCTAATATCAGAAGATGGGAATCTTGTTCCAAGGTGTAAAACTACCCCGAGCCATAAAGATATGAGGAGACTGTTCTCAGAATAAAGCCAGTTAATAATACAAATGGTTACCTCTTTACCAGGTGAATTTATGATGAACTGTGATTGGCAAATCGGCTGTGCAGTTGCATGCCTGAAGGATTGTTGATTGATTATCTTGTAAACATATGTATAATGGGTAGTATCAGCCTGGCCATATAAAAGATTGAGATTTCATTCAGTCTGTACAATCTCTTAGCAGATTTCCCATGATGTATATCACATTCTGGTTTAAAGCTTATTCAGTTATAAAGCTGTTGATCCATTTACTCTACTACATTGGTGGAGGGTTGTCGGGTTGGAAGAATATTCTGCTTTACTATATTTTCTCAACACTGTGTGTTATAGATCAGTAGTTCTCAAACTGCGTTCTTTAGGTATGTCTGGAAGAGTGTCAGGAGAGGGGAAAGGACAGAGGGGACTACAAAGGGAGTGACCTGTGAACATTGGTCCTAAGTCCACCAGAGACTTTTCTCCTTGATATGTGTTTATATGTTGGTATTCTAGAAAATTTTTGCAGAATATTAGGGATCCTCTAGTAAATAACAACAATGCTTAAAAATCAATTATCTATTTTATACCAAACTTTTCATTATCTATTTCCCTCCAGTACTGTGAATCCTTGAGGGCACATGCTTCATCTACATGTCCATTGCTAACTTTCTAAAAACTTGGAAGAGTCTCTAAAACATAGTAGCTGCATAATTAGCATGTATTGGATTAATAAATGACCATAGATCATGTATAGTATGTATCAGAAAAGGATCAGAGGATAGCACACAAGTTTCTAGTAGCACTGTCTTGGATGTACACATTTCACTGGTGTCTGCAGCCTCCTGAGGCTGCCTGCAGCACAAAGAATGCACAGGAATGTAAAGTGTAACAGTTGGTATATGGCGGGAGAAGGCACACAGGAGCACTGTGGAGTGGTTGAAAGCAGGCCCTTTGGATGAGACACTCTGGATTCCAATGTTGTCTCTAATTAGCTAGCTGTATCATCCAAAGCAGGTCTTTATCTGTTGTGGCTCAACTTCTTTATCTGTAGAATAGGAATACTATCATTGCTTAACATACTTACACCTGAGTAAGAGGGGCCCCTGCCCTGTGTCCTGTGCATTAAAGGAGCCTATAGGTTACAAACACAACATATATCAATTTTTTTTTTATAAAACACAGACACCTCTCTTACCGGGAGATCCTGTGCTCAGCCTGAACACAGAATGATCCAAAATACTAAACAACCTCAACTATATGATTAAAATCAGTCATATTCCAGGAAATCTGCTTCATACCCTATGCTCCTGAAATAAGAGGTCAAAGAAATTATTCAAGGTGTCTGCAATACTTCTTGACCCTTGTTAGTTATTATGTTCATTGTCCTTGAAGACAGCAGGTCTTTCTCTGCTGTATTCAGACTTTTGACTTTGAGATCTGTTAAAAAATTTAATTTCTGGATCTGTACAGCTGAGGACCAGCCCCTGAACTCTAATGACCTCTTCCAAGATACAGGCATTCCAGTGGACCCAAAGAAATGACTCATTCATGTCCACAGAATTTTTGATCATCTCCCGACCTTAATAAGTTGAAATTAAGAGAAACAGACTTATGACTCAGTTGATTGAATTAATCCAGCTGTGCTTAGAAAGGTATGTTTTACATATTTAATGAAATCAGAGAAAAAGTCCAAGTACAAAATAGCCAATATTTATAGAGTGCTTGCTTCGGAACAGGCATAGTGCCAGATACTTTATAAACATTATCTCCAGTAAGTCTTCCAGAAATATTTTCCAGCTGAGGAAGAGTAAATCGTTAACCCAAGGTCACATAGTTTGCAAATGTCAGGACCTGGATGTGCTTTATTGTAGAGAAAGCAATGTGTTCTTTCATGAAAATTTCTCATTTGGTTATATACATACTCTTGCTTCTAATTAAGTCATCTTTTTTTCTTGAGGTAAGCAAATCTGTTATGACTTAATTAAACAATAAATCATCATTTTACTTCTTTTACTAACACTAGGGACTCTGGGACCTCTTCCCTTTCAGGGGTTGTCAATGAACTTTGGTAATTCCTACATGATCAAAAATGAAGTACCTCAAAAAAAATTGGAGGATAGATTAAATTCCAATTGAAAAATAAAACTTAAATTGTATAAACCATCTCTAAGTTCTGAAAAAACTTAAAATTGTTTTACCAAGGTTAAGAGCAACTTAGAAATATATATATTCAATTTTAAAAATTTATATGATGTAAATCATATTCTTTGTTTTTTGTTTTCCCAAATGTTAATGATTTTGTTGATGTTCACAACCTAAAAAAAAAAGATGAATTTGTAGATTGTATGTTTTCCCCTAGGACATGACCTAATTCACTCACTATGCTAAAGAAGGAAAGTTATTAACCTAAAATTGGAAGGATGGAATGGCAAATGAAAGGTTAAAACCGTAAGTAAATTCTCTCTATCAAAGCATCAGTCTCATCAGAGATGTGCAGAGTTCTCAAGATCTATCCTAGCTATCAGAAAAAATAAATAACATTAAATCCCAATCATCCAGAATTAAAGTGTTGCCTCATCTATAAACACCCCTGATCTCAAATAACCTTCAACCCCCACTGTCAGTGCCTGGTAAGGTCAAGGTGAGATGTCATTGAGTTATTAGGGAATTTATTTGATCCGGCTTAATCTTCTTTTATCTCAACGTGGTTTGATCAAATTGAGCATTTTAAAAGAGGAAAATGGGTTAGAAAAAAAGCAGCATTGATTCGTCATCTCTTCCATTCTTCTTCTCTAGTCTCAGGACAGGAGATGCCAAAAATCCAGCCTTTCTATTTCTTAAGATGAAGATGGCAAGTGGTGATATGATAATGGTTCCCCTAAATTGTGATCAGGCCAGGTTGAGCACACCAGCCTAAGCGCTTGGTTAGAGGAAAGTTGGAAGAATGAGGTTGGGTCTCAGGAGATCAGAGGACAAATTTGATTGACCCTGAGGGCCATGGTGTGCCTGCAGCATTGTCCTTTCAAGGCTGTCCCACATCCTGCCATGTTGGCTTTTTCCATCAGGGCAGCCCTAAGACCCTTGTTCTTCCACACTAATGTGGGAGAAGGAAGTTCATTTCTCAATGTCTTAATTATCTAGTGACTATTCAAAGTAGGCCCCATGATGATTAGTTCAATTGCTTTATTTTGCTCCAAATGACCAAGTTCATCTAATAGTGACACTGAAAGCATTCATGGGCCTGACATATTGACCAATTATAAGCTTTATTTATTCCATAAACTCAAAGAAGTATGTTATCAATCAAAATATGTTTGATATCTTAACCCAAATGTACACAGTCAAATATCTCATTTTGCCTTTCCTCTGGGTGTGATAAGCTCAACAATTTGATGGGAATATTTCTCATATGAAACATTTAAGATCTTCTGCTTCATCCTAAAGCTTAAACCAGGCACACATGTACACAGTGTGTCCTGAACAGAAAAAAAATAGAAATTTACCAGTGTTTATTTTTTCCTTTACACCAGCAATGGCTTGCATTCCCAGATGTCAACTGTGTTGACAGTGAGACTGTGTAGTCACTTTGTTCCAGTGAGAAGGGGCTCAGGATGTTTTTTTATTTTAATTTTTACTTATTTATTGATTGATGGTTTTAAGAATGGAACCCAGGACCTCATACAACCTAGGCAAGCACTCTACCACTGAACCACAACCCCAGGCCCTCAGTCTGCTTTTTAGAAGCTCTGAAAGCTTGTCTTTCCAGTGCCAGACTCCCTGTATAACTGGAGTCCTGTCATGTCACTTCCCAGCCGTACCAGGGTATTGTGAGAAGGATCTGTATTGATATGTGTGAAAGTTTTTTCAATTCTAGGAATGGAGGAAACAAGGATTCTGATTTTGTCACTATTTGTTCTGAGCCTTAGTCACCCTGTTAGCGAGTAAGGAGGACAGGATTTGCAACAGCCAGTGTTCACGGAGTGCTATCAATGTGTCATGTCCTGATCTAAATCTTCATCAGTATTATCTCAGTTAAGCCTTTTGAACAGCTCTGTGAGGTTGCTCTTACTATAAATCCAACCCACCATGAGGACAACAGAGAATAAAGAATTAAAACATTTGTCCTAGGTCATACAACCGGTTAGTGAAAGAACTAGGGTTGGTGCCCAGGTGATCTGGCTCTGCAGGTGGCCTTTTAAACTCCACACTGAGTCTATGGGTGGTTCCTTCCAGAAAAGTCAACTTGAAAGTCTAAAATAACGGCCCCTGCCTTGGTTTTAAATCTTGCAATGATTTCCTCTAAGTCACCTATCATCACCAGGTGTCTATGGTTTGGCTGCTGACACAAGCTGGTCCTTGTTCTGCCATGTTGACTTCTCCACCTCGATCCATTCCTGCCAACTGACTGCATTCATGGTTGGCACCCCTCGCCTCAGATAATCTGCAAACACGTTATCCAGTGGAAGTAAAACTACTATCTAAAAAACCCTATTTGCCACCAGGAAATTGTTATATTCCAAAAGGACAAATACCTTCCAGTACTATTTTATTTAGAGGATAAGCTTCTTGCCCTAGATCTGAAGAGCCTGTTACCACCTGAACTGTTTTCCATGTAGTTCAAATATTTGAAACTGCTTTGCAACCAAAATTGCCTCTTACCCCAAGGCAAAAGCAAGATTAGTCAAATAGCTAATTATGCAGATTTCTCTATTAGATTTCTTCAACCTAACAGAATCTGAAAGCACTTGTCTATCTACTGTAGAGAAAACATTGATTTCCATGGTTAGGCACCCACTGGGTAAAAATTTCAGATCAGCCCTCACTGAGTTACACGTGGAATTGAATAATAATGCTGGCTGGAGTGGCCATCGAAGCTCCGATCCCAAGCTGTCTATTGCTGTTTTATTATAGCCTTGCAGCTATCTTCCCCCTTAGCCACTGGCCCACCAGTGGAACCAGAGTATGCCAGTAACAGAACAGAGTACTCACAGGTTTAATTGGCTTCCTCTCCACTTGCTGGTGGGAAGATGGGATGGTAAAACACTCGTGTGAGTTGGAATGCTTTTATGCATAATTATAGCACCAACAATCTTGGGGTCTGCTTCTTTCCAGTTAAGAAACAGATTTTAAAATCTCAGTATGAGTTTTAGAGTTAATGGACACAAATTTGAAAGACCCCTTTGTACTCAAAAATTTAAATTGTGAAAATAAAAGGGTAACATATAAAATGAGACAGAGGTGGAAAAAAGGGCTTCAGACCAGCACCAGAGCCAAAGTCACTGTGAATGTACTTTTTACTGATCACCTGCATCTGCACCCTGTTTAAGAATGCATGGATTGGGGCTGGAGCAGTGGCTTGGTGGTTACAGTGCTTGCCTGGTATGCATGAGTACACAGGTTTGAATCCCAGCACCGCATATACAATGAGGTGTCAGAGCAACAAAAGCCATATGAAAAACTAAATAAAAATTATTCTCTTTCTCTCTGCCTCTCTCTCCCTCCCTCTCTCTTAAGAAAAATGCATGAGTTATAGCCCAATCTCTACCATAAGCTACTTGAATGATTTTGAAAAAAAATCACCTAATGGTCTTTTATTTATCAAAAATTAAGGAGGTGACACAAATAATCTCAAAAATGCCATTCACTAAACATGAGGATTTGGAATCCACTTATATATACTCTTGAATCCTGATTTCAACATAGATTAGCTATGTGATTATGATTAAGTATAATATCTCTAAGCCTTAGTGCTTTCATCTGTGAAATGGGCATTCATACGGATTTTTATAAGGAATAAATTAGATGATGCACACAAAGGGATTAGTTTAGTGATTCTCACTAGGAGCACTTTTGGTTCCCTTCCCTATGGGATACTCAGCAGTCTCTGGAAATATTTTTAGTTGTTACATTTAGATAGTACTAGCATTTAGTCAATAGAGGCAAGGGATGCTGCTCAACAACCCCCAAATGTAGAAGAGGCTCCACAACAAAATGCCAATCTTGCCGAGGTTGAGAGTCCTAGACGTAGCATCTGATTTACTGTGAGCATGATAGTGATAGCAGTTACAATTGACCCCAGAAAACACCATATTAGAAGAAGTAGAAAAACAATATACATATATATATATATATATATATATATATATGTATGTATGTATATATATTGGAGCTTTTAAACATTATATGCAGATACATTTTCTTCCTAGGTTGGTGGGAGGGACTTGATTCTTCTTTCAAGGCTGTCCCCTGATCAAATCAGAAAGGTTGGAGCCTTGGCATGAAGCCTATCTTTATACCCAAATCTTGCAGCCTCCAAAAGCTTTATCCCATCTCCCAAGTCCAAATTCAGCCACACAATGTAAGTTTCTGGAATTTTCCAGTATTATATCAACGTATTCAAAAAGGGTTTCAAACTTAATTAATTTGCATTAAAATTCCCCCTTTTCCAAATTTATAATCTATTGTAGGTCAACCATAAATCATTTACTCCTAAAAGGTCTATCCAGTAATTACTCCTTTCCAATCCAGTGCACTAAATTAGATTATAATTATTAGTCACACTTGCAGCTTTTGTTTAGACTCCAACTCCAGCCAACACAAAACAAATGTTTGGAATGATTATAAGCACTTTCTTTCTCTTTAACTTGACAGGGTTTTTTTTTTTTTTTTACATTCAATAGATTTCATTATATAAAAGTTGGGTTTGCTCGATATCATGCAGGTTACAAGAATGAACAACCTGGCAAACATCAACCCACATGGGTGCATGATCTCCATGGACCCAGCAGGTCAGAAGTTGATATCATGTGAAAGGCAGTAAGATGTCAATGGGGCCTAGATTATCTTTCCCATAGGCCTGAAAGGCCATCTGAAAATCTCATGTGCTTCCTCATGGTCGACTGTCCACGAGTTGCTAGGGTAGACTTTAATCCCCATGAGGAAGCATAGCACAGCAATGACACAAATGAACTCTGAAGCTCCATTTTATGGGTTCATCCTCCAGCTCCAAACTGACTCATCTACCAGCAACAGAGCTTCAAGAAGGCCCTTCTTTAAGATTCAATTTCTCATCTGAAAAGTGCATTTAATGGTATTGCTCTGTCATCGAGTTGTGCTGAGAATGAAAAATAACAATATTGAGGACCTAGGAAGGGATTAATGAATAGTTTCCATTGCTTTGTGATTATTTTAGCAAGGCCTGTGCCACTGTAGACTTAGTGGCCAGCACATCCCTTCTTGAAGAGATTTTAGGCTCAAAAAACTGGTGCTGAATGATTGAATGGAGATGGTTGACAGCAGGATGACAGAGGGTAAATATTTAACCACTCCAAACCTCAACATATTAAAGGATACAGAGAGAAGGCTGTTTTGAAGGCTAAATGACATCATGTTGTGCAATACTTGACACAAGGCACGTTTAATGAATGTTGTTTTGTTACTGTCATTAAAATTATTACCACTTTTTCCTAGTGTGTGCCTTCAACACAACTCTTAGTTTTAAACGTTTGTTTTCTTCTCTGAAAAAAAAATACACATTGTCTGTTAGATTTTTAATACCTACAGAAGGGAGGCTTTATTTAAGCTCCTGGTATCAGAGGAATTCGTCCATGGTAAACTGGCCTACATTGCTGAGGCCTGAAGTGAGGCAGAATAGCATGGCAAAAGGTGTGGCAGGAGAAAGCTACTCAGTTCATGGTAGCCAGGAAGCACAGGGAGAGAAGGTCCAGATAAGATCCTCAAGAGCAAACCCCCAAGGTCCCACCTCCTACAGTTTCTACCATCCAAAATAGCCCATTCAAATTATTAATCTATCAAATGAATTACTCATCTGATAAGGTTAGAGTCCTCATAATCCAGTTACTTCCTGAAAGTGTCACCTCTGAACATTACTGCACTGGGAACTAAGCCTTCATGACTCTGGGGAACATTCCAGATCCCAAACATAACACATTGATTCAATTTCTCAGGTGAAAGTATAAAACTGTTGTTAGGCAATGTTGGAGATGTGCCAGGAAGGCCTGACTAAGGGAGAGATGGGCAAAGGAGTGGCATTGTTTACTAAAGAGAGATCACAATGACAGGACATGAAGAACAGCATTGTGGATAGAAGGATCAGTGGGTAAGGACAAGCCTGTCAAGTGGCTGGAATGGATCTTTCTGTTCTAGACTAGGGTGAGAGTGCCTGAAGAAGGAAGCCAGCCGGCTGGTAGTCAGAGTGAAATGCCTGAGATATTTTGGGGGTTTCTTTCCCATGTTTTTTATTGGTTCATTATAGTTGTACATAATGATGGGATTTGTTGTTACATAGTCATGCATGCACAAAATACAACAGTATAATTTGGCCAATATCCCTCCCCAACACTCCCCACCCTCACCTCCTCCCACACCCTGGTCCTTTTATTCTACTGATTTCCCTTTAATTTTGTTTTTTTTTTCTTTTTCTTTTTTACTTTTCCCATTTTTATCAATTGCATGGGAACTATTTAGTAGCTTAGAGGTGCATAATAGACTTTTTCTTTTTTTATAACCACCCCTTTTCCTTTCCCCTTTTCCTCCCATCCTTCCACTCCTCTTCCCTTCTCTTTCTTCTACTCTACTAGACTTCCTTTAGCTTGTCTATCAATTCGTATTTGAATGAACTTAAAAAGAAGTACTGATAACTCCTGTCCATTCTCCCATACTTATTCTTATTATCTTACAAAAACATAATCTGCTGAATGAATATTTTGATTCCTTCTTTTCTCTAAATGGGCTTGCTAAGAGCATATAAGGAAATTTTCAACCATAAATGAAAATTTCCCACACACACTCTTATCCTACTGACAAAAATAGTGATGCTTTCCTGTCACACATTCAGTAAATACTGATTGTGGACCTACTGTGTTCTAGGAATTGTTTCATATTCATGGGATATGGCACTGTAGTAAATACCCCAAGTGGAAGTTTCACTTAAAGTAGTCCAACTTAATTTTTGTTAACTGAACAAATGTTTTTGCCATGGAGCCTGCTTCTTTGTGGAAGGATACATAATGGAAATCAAAAAATAAATCAATTTTATAGAAAGGAAAAAGTTATGGAAAAGGTAAATTATAGTGGGCAAAAGAGGATCAGGTGTGTCTTGTGGGACTGGTTTTAAATAGGACAGTCAGGTCAAGCTTCATTGAGGTGACTTTTAAGGAATAGCCAAACTTTGCTCTCTTGGGAACAAACCCCTTCACCATTGTGTCTGAGTGTCTGACTACTCAAGGCATTTTTCTAGACCTCTGCATCCCAGTATCCCAGATCATCACCATCTGCTCCTACATGTCTAGACATGATTTTTCTCTCCAGTGGGGTAAGATCACCATCTTGAAGAAACTGTTCCATATAGAAGGCATTATATAAACCCCATCCAATGCTGCTGAAGAATCATGTCCTCCAATTTATCAGAATAAAGTGAGCCCTTCAGATGGTCAGTTCTGGATGGGACTGTATGCTACTAGCAACGCAAAATTGGAACCGGCATCACCAGCAGGTGATGCATTAATGATGCATTTCCCTTCTGAAAACAACTGGGAAGGCTTTAGCTCCTGTAATATGATAACTGAATTGCAGAATGCCCTGATGTATCAAAATTTACCTTTCAGGATGAGACTTGGGTCCATTCTCCCCAATGAGATCACCCACTGAGCAGACATGAGCTAGGTGATTGATATCCCAGATAACTCCACTGGGCATCTGCAGGAATGAACTCAGATGATTCTCTCGGGGACCAATGAGAGAACGATCTTCTATCCCTCACCTGCAGCAGATGTCAACTGCTGCAATTGCTTTAATGGAATGTGGAGTTCAAGAAAGGAGGAGAGTATCTGAAACCAAAAATGACAAGTAACAATGCCAGAAACACACCCCAGTCCACAATTCTGCCAGCTAAATTGATACCCTGTTTTATGACTGCCCAATCGGATACCAGAAAGTTAATAGTCAGAAGCCTCCACAATCCTCAATCACAGTCTAAGAAATAAAGAAATTTTTTCCAAAAAAAATTTCCACTCTATTAATGTAGCATATATGTAAATGTTAGAAGAAACATCTGTAAAAATACAAATGTTGGGGTCATTGCTGCAGAAGAGTAAGGTAGAGATCAAACATCTAACCACCTCATTAATTTAATCAGGACAAACAACACAACTAACAAGTCAAGTCCCTAAAGAATTGATCATGCTTGCCTAGTGGGTAATTAAGACAAGTGTTCAAACTGTTTAAATTAGATCTTACATATTTACATAATTGCTTTAATCCTTTATTTTTCAGTCACACTATGGCTGGGGAGATTTTTTTTTTAAGTTTTTGAGATTATTCACTCGATCAACTCAATATTCTCCACAAACAAGGCTTAAAATTAAATTGGTCAAAAATTCAAGGATAGGATAACTTTCCAAGTATTTACAATGCAATCTCAATTCCAATTTGAGAATTCTAGATTAATTCTGCATATATTTGAATAATTGAGCTTTGGAATTCCTATTACTCTATAATTCATACCAAGTATGTTTCCAGTTTGATGGAGAAGGTATATTTTAGGTTTATTTTTAATCTTTTAAAGAGAATAATATATTTTCTTTCAATTGAAATATTCATTTAAACTAATGCAAGTATATGGTTTAAAAACCAACTAATGGGCTAGAACAGTGGCTTGGAGGTTACAGTGCTTGCCTGACATGCATGAAGATGTGGTTCTACCCCTGGCACCACATACACAAAGAAGTGTCAGAGCAACGAAAGCCACATGGAAAACTAAACAAAATTGATTTGGTCTCTGTCCCTCTCTCTCTCTAAAAAAAAAAAAAGTGCAACTGACAGGATAATGACTATATTTGTCAGTTTTGCATTACTACAATGAAATGCATGAAACAGCTAACTTTTTAAAGTGTTAAAGGCTGAAAGTCCAAACGTCATCGCACAGATGCACCCTTTGGCTGCCGTTCATTGCATGAGTAGCAATGGCGGCTGTGAACAAGAGTAAGTGATCATCTTGAATTAGTAGTGGTATTTGCTAGAACCTGGGTTCAATCCCCAGCACTTAAGATAAAATGAAATAAAATAAAACAAGGGTTTTGATCTGGAGTATGCAAGCTCCTAAATCTGTGAATCCATTAAAATTATCTGCACATAGATTTTCCTGGGAGAGGATCCATAATATCTATAAGATTCTTTTTTCTTTTTTTTTAAAGAGAGAGGGACAGTGAGAGAGAGAGAAAGAGAGAATCAATTTCATTTAGTTTTTAGTTTTTCATGTGGCCTTTGTTGGTTTGACACTTCATTGTGCGTTATACCAAAGAATTACAACCCCAGCATTTCTCCCTTTTTTAAATAAAACTTCTGTGACTCAGAAAAAGGGAAGGAATATTCAATGTCAAATAAGTAATTATAATGGAAAAGCAAGATCAACCTCTCTAATTCCTGGAATCTATACACCTCCTACTATGCCACATTGTCTCTCTGAGGACAAATGGCAAAGCACCATTTCTCAAAGTTCTCTGGCATTCTCTCAAATTTTACTCACCTCTAGAGACACAGAACAGTTCCCATCCTGATATTCTATGGGATACTTAATGTAAAAGGGCAAAAATAGCTTATAGGTTAATTTCCATTTCTTGGAAATGTATAAAGAATCTCAACATAGGCTCTGAAGTGGTCCTGCAGGGGGGGAAACTGCATTCCACATTGATTAGCACAGGGTTTCTTAAACTTGGTTGGCCATGGAACACTTTTCTCAAGGCATGCTTATTTATATTCTATATACAATGCCCCTAGGGGAACACAGTTGGGAAAACCCTATAACTTTGCTCAGGCCGTGTTATCTTCACCCTCATCATCCCTTAGAGACCCTTGATGGTGGTGGTTGTGCAAAAGCTTATGGCAAACATGGATCACATTTTTTGAAAGATGAGGGGCCCAAAGTGGCACCAGACACGTTTCCTAGGAATCTGCACTAATTCTTCTCATTCCAGGCCTAGAATAGATGGTGCTCACTTCTGCAGCTGTTTTAGTTATCTCTTGCTATATAATAAATCATTAAAAAGTTTAGCAGCTGAAAACAAAATTTTATCTACTATGATTCTGTTGGGTGGACTGTTTGGGGGTGTCTTATAGTCCTGCAGTCAGATAGCAGCTGGGGGTAGTCATCTGAAGGACTGACTGGGGTTGGAGGTCCAAAATTATACAGTTTTGGCCAGAAGTTGATGCTCATTGTCAGCTGGAAGCTAAACCAGAGCTGTCAACCAGAGTACTAAATTAATCTCCAATTATCTTATGACTTGGATTTCTCATAAGACAGTGACTGAGATATGAGCTAAAAAATCCGCAAGAGCCAGAATTCCAAGAAATCCAACAGGATACTGAAAAGTTTCTTAAGACTTAGGCTTAGAAGTTCTAGAACATCACTTCCACTTCCTTGTACTGGTCAAGCAATTCACTAAGGCAGCCTCTGTCCAGGTGGAGGGGAATGAGACTCTACCCTTTAATAAAGGAGCAGCAAAGAACTTGTAATATTTGATTATGAACCTATCAAAACATTTGCTACTTTGTATTATACCACCTACTCACTTGAACTCCTCTTATTATATTATAATCTCAGTGTGGGTAGGATCAGTATCTTCTTGCTGTGTCTAATAGGAATCAATCAATGTTTGTTGAGTGAATGAATGAAGTAATAAGTGAGAGCATGTGACTGAGTAAATTATATTTAAGGAGTTTAATTATGAACACTATAGATTTATGAGCTTTTTTAAAAAATTGTATTCATCAATGAAATATACTTGAGCATACTAATAGAAAGCAGTTGAAATTACCAGATGAACAGATGGTGGGTAGGATCAAGTTCCTTATGAGATCAAAAGAATATGATCCATGGCAAGATAGAGGGACTGGTTGTAGCATCTCCACTAACACTAAAAGAGAAAAGAAAGGCTATGCATGGTAAAGAGAAGCTCATGAGCAGAGAGAGAGACACAGGAAAATTATGCCTAGTATGTGATCCCCTCAAACCAAATAAAAGAGTGAAAGGAAAGAAGAGCTCCATTCCAGCTCTAAATGCCCTTATTTTATTCAAATATCTATTCATTCAGTACTGATATATGCCATCAATGTGCCAAGTGCTTCAGGCTGAATAATGGAGTAAGCACATCAATTCCTGAAATGTTTAAGGAACTTCAATCTTGATTGTTGAGATAATTTTTGAAAACTGATTATTTAAGTGCACATTATTTAGAAGGAAGATAGTTTAGGGGAAAACTCTTAATGTATCCCACTACTACCTGCCACTCACCCTCTCCATAACTTGCATACATTACCATAACCCACAAATAAATTCACAGTTGGAAATCGTTTCAGAAAGGACATGGTAGGTGGAGTATGTTATGATTTAGATTAGGTGTCCCCCAAAAGTTCATGTGTGAGACAATGAATGAAACTTTAGAGATGAAATGATTGGGTCATGAGAGCCTTCACCTATTCAGTGAATGAATCTTCTGTGTGGTACGTGTGGCCAGGTACAATACGACTGGAAGAGGTGGATCCCTGGGGGCGTGACTTTAGGGCTTATATTTTGTACATGGAAAAGACAGTGCTCTCGTGCTCTCTTTCTCTCTCTCTCTCTCTCTCTCTCTCTCCCTCCCTCATTCCTGATTCCATATCCCAAGCTGCTTTCCTCCCTCTGCCACACCTTTCCATCAAGATATCCTGCTTCAGCTTGGGCCCAGAGCCATGGAATTGGCCATCTATGGACTAAGACCTCTGAAACCATGAGCCCCAAAAATCAACTTTTCCTCCTCTAATTGTTCTTGTTAGGTTTTTTGGACACAGGGGCTAAAAAAAAAAGCTGACTAATACAGAGGATTTGTTAAATTTGATTAATAGTCAATGATACTTTGTAAGTAAAATATATATATTAAATTCTTCCAAGTCATAAAACACTTTTCATTCCCTAATGAATTTATATTATTCTTTTTTCCATAATTTGTTAATTAAATAATAGTTCTTTCATTATCAAATATCAGTTATATCATTTGTTAAATTAGAACACAATTATGATAATTTTATCTCATCCCAAGTACTAATGCCCATATTCCTCTTCTTTTTCTATTTAGTTTCTGTTATTTAAAAAAAATGCTCATGCTGCCTTGTTTGTTAAGTATGAAAGTTGTTACAAAATTATACTGGAAATAAGAAGGATATATGTAATTTTTTAAAGAACTACTGAATACAAGGAGCACAGTGAGTTGGCCACTGAGAGTCTATGAGCTGGAAGCCGTGCTTGTCCTACGCCTCCACAGAACTGGACATACTCCAAGAATGGATGACAACTGGAGTCCAAATAATTGCTATAGGTCATATAAAAAGTCAATCCTTGAGAGTTCTCAAGTGTGCTAAAGTGAAGAAAGGCTTCCAGAATTCTGGGAAATACAAAGCAGTTTAGGAACAGTTGGTCCATTCTTCGTATCTTTATACAAATACTGGTCTGACCTCTTAGAATTTATATTTCCCTGTTAAATTTTAGGTAGAAAATATCATTTGAAGCTAAGGCCTCAAATGATCCCTAAACTATAACAAAAGATCCCTAAACATGGATATTCAGATACCATATTTTACTATATAATTGTAACCACCTCATTAAAGTCTGTTCACTTTAAATTATTCCATGCATCTTAATCTTGCACCAAATGCAGTTTAGTAATAAATGAATTTTAAGTAATACTGGCACAATTTTGTGGGGAGGGTATTGAGGATTGAACCCAGAGGTGCTTAACATCCCCAGACCCCTTCTTTTCTATTTTTAATTTTGAAACAGGGTCTTGATAAGTTCCTTAGGGCCTCACTAAGTTGCTGAAGCTGACTTTTGAACTTGTGATCCTCCTGTGTCAGCCTCCCAAGTTGTTGGGATTACAGGTGCTCACCACTGCACCTGGCAACCAGAACGATTTATAAAAAAAATTTTAAAAATTCACATCATGGTCACACCCTATATTTTGGGGAAAAAAAAGTCATAAAATCTGTGGCAGTTATTTGGTGAAATACAAAACAATATACACAATTCACAGATTTACTTATTCAGTGACTAGTACTGCGGGATTGACTCTTAGAATCCTATGCCTATCAAAATCTGCAGATACTGAAGTTCTTTTTATATAAAAGGGTAATATTTGCATACAATTTATCCATATTTTTCTATATATTTTAAATCATCTCTAGGCTGCTTATAATTCCCAATACAAAGTAAATGCAATGTAAGTCATAATTATTATTGTGTTATTTAGAGAATAAAAAGGGTAAAAAATACATATATAATCAGTACAGACTCAGTTTTTTTCAAATATTTTTTATATGCAGTTGGGCAAATCTGAGGATGCAGTACCCACGGGTAGAGGACCAACTGTACTATGAATTTAATACTGGACTGGCTACTGGAGGTACACCCAGAGAGTAAAGGACAGGATCCTGACCTTATGGGGCCAGTTATTTGATAGGAGGAAATGATACATGTTTTAGGCTAAGTAGTGATTCCTGAAATATGCCCACTCCCACATCCCCAGAAACTGTGACTATTATTAAATTTTATGGCAAAGGATGTGATTAAGTTAAGAGTCTTTAAAGGGGATGCTTTTCCTGCATTATCTTGGTTGATCCTAAACCCAGTCATATGCATGATTAGAAGAGAGCGGAAAGAGATTAGACAAACAGCCAGAGGAGAAGGTGATGTAAAGATGAGGCAGAGAGTGGAGTGATGCTGCCACAAGCCATGGAACACAGGAATGCCTGCGGCCACAGAGACCAACAACAGATTCTCCCACACAGTCTCCAGAGGGAGTGTGGCCCCAAGGGCACATTGATTTCAGACTTCTGGCCTCCAGAACGTCAAGAGAGTGAATTTAAGTCACTACGCCTTACGATTTGAATGAGAGGTGTCTCCTAAAAGCTTACGTGTGACAGTTCGGGAAGACTGTGGTGAAATGGTTGTAAGAGCCTTAATCCAATCACTGAGTTGATCCCCTGACAGAGACTAACTGGCAACTGCAGGCTCCTAGGTGCGGCTGGAGAAGGTGGGTCATTGGGGAGCGTGACTTCGGGTATATATTTCTAACTGCGGTGGAATCTCTCTCTGCACCCTGGAGCCATGCCTTCCACCATGATGTTCAGCCTCCTCTCAATCCCCAAGGAATGGAGTTGGTCTTCTACGAACTAAGACCTATGGACTAAGACCTCTGAAACCATGAGCCTCCAAATAAATTTTACCTCCTAAAATTGCTCTTGTTAGGTCCTTTAGTCATAGCAGCAAAAAAGCTGACTAAATCTCCAAGTTTTTAATAAATTACTGCAGTCGTAGGAAAACAATTCAACACACAAATTACTATGTAATAAAAATTACTGTTACAATTGTAATTACCATATAATTACAATTTATGATAAGTGTCAAAAACAAATGCTGTAGAATATAACATGAAAAATATATATTACTTTTTTTTAGTATAATGGTGTAGGGAACATGGGTACAATATAATTATAGAATCTCAGTGTCCCTCCCCGTCCTCTTGTGTTCTGTGTCTCTCTTCAGAGAATTCAACAAGGAAAATTTCCCCCTGAAGTGCTGATGAACATTTAAAAGCATATTATTTTGAGTCCTTTTGACTGCATTCCACCAATGATAGGAAGATAAATCTTCTTCCTGTCAACTAGGAAAACTTCCTTCTGAGGTTGGGCCATGCCACCTAAACTTGAACAACATCTAATTGTTTGGAGAATCCTGTTGTTTATCCACAAAGAGTTTGGAAAGAAATTTAAGTTGCCTTCCTCCAGTGGGTCACATCTGTGTTATAGAGGTTCTATCCTCAACCACTACTGATCCCCATTTCTGAGCATGCACATGGCACATCTGCTTCAGGTAACAGAGATGAGCATATGGCCCTGGTTTGGCCAATCATAGTACCCCAATTCCTGATCAAAATGTTTGTGGTCCAAGAAGAGAGTGCCTGGCCAAGTCTGGAGTCCTTCCCCGGAAATTTTCAAATATAATCTGAGAGAGAGATACTATTTCTTCACTGATTTCCAAATGTTGGGAAGTTCCCCAGTACCCATGATCTGTGCTTCAAGGAAAAGATCACTCAATAACAGAAGAAAATGAGGCCAATAGGCAGAGATGTACCTGGTGGTTTTGGTTTTCAAAACCACAGTATCATTTTCTGACATAAATTATTTCTTTTTTATTAGAGCATTATAATTTATACATAATAGTTGGTTTCTTTATTTTTTAAAAGAGAGAGACAGTGAGAGAGACATCGAGAATCAATTTTATTTTTTCATGTGGCTTTTGTTGCTCTAACACTTTGTCATGTACATGGTGCTGGGGATTGAACCTGCATCCTCTCGCATACCAGGCAAGCACCAGCCCCTGTTGGTTTCATTTGGATAAAACTTCTATACATGCATGGAATTTTATTTACTTCATTTAAGTCCCCAGTGCCCCTTGTTTTCCCTCTCCTCCACCCTCCCTCTATTCTCATTTCTCTACTCTTCTGATTTTCCTTTCACTTGTTTATTTTTTATTGGGGCTTTATACATATATATAAAGATGGAATTCACTGTGGTCTATTTACACATGAAAATAGTGTGTTTTAAATTCATTTCACATTTCTTCCCCTTTCTCATTCCTCCTCCCTCTCTTTCAATCTTTCTTCTATTCCACTTATCTTCCCCACATATACATATATATTGGTACCAGGGATCAAACCCAGGGGCACTTAGCCATTGAACCACATCCCCATCCCCAGCCTTTTTTTTTTTCTTTTTTGAGACAGGGTCTCACTAAGTTGTTTAGAGCCTCACCAAGTTGCTGAGGCTGGCTTGGAACCTGCAACCCTACTTCAGCCTTCCAAACCACATCATGTACCACCAGGTGTGACTTTTCCCTATATCTTTATGATATCCAATCCCTTCCCTTTTTGTTCCCCTTATTTCACACTAGCTTCTGCATATAAGAGAAAACATTTGACCCTTGATTTCCCAAGTCTGTCTTATTTCATTTAGCATGATATTCTCCAGTTCCATCCATTTACCAGCAAATGCTGTCATTTTTTTTTTCTTCTTTATGGCTAAGTAAAACTCCATTTTCTTAACCCATTTATCTATTGATGGGCATCTGGGCTGGTTCCATAAATTGGCTATTGTGAATTGTGCTGCTATAAATATTGATTTGGCTATATCAGTGTAGTATTATGATCTTAGTTCTTTTGGATAAATACCAATGAGAGAACAGCTGGGTCACATGATGTTTCTAGTACTAGTTTTTTTGAGGAATCTCCTTACTGTGTCCAAGAGTGATTGTACTAATTTGCAGTTTCATCAACAATACATGAATGAACCTTTTTTTTTACATCCTCACTAGCATGTATTATTCTTGATAATTACTATTCTGACTGGAGTGAGATAAAATCATGTGGTTTTGATTTGCATTTTCCCCTGATTGTTAGAGGTGTTGAGCATTCTTTTGTATATTTGTTGGCCATTTGTGTTTCTTCTTTTGAGAAATGTCTGTTGGTTTTGTCCACTTTTTAATTGGGTCATTTGTTTTTTGAAAGTTAAACTTTTTAAGTTCTTTATATATTCTGGATATTAATCCCCTGAGGAGTAGTTGGCAAAATTTCTCTCCCATTCTGTGTGCTCTTTCTTCATGTGCTTAGTCATTTCCTTTGCTGTGCAGAAGCTTCTTAATTTGATGTCATCCCACTTACTGATTCTTGATTTTATTTCTTGAGCTTTAGGGGTTTTATTAAGGAAGGTGGTCCCTGCACCCATAGGGTGGATTGTTGGCCATGTGTTTTCTTCTAGCAGTTGCAAAGTTTCTGGTTTAATTCCTAAGTGATTGATCTATCTTGAGTCGACTTTTGTGAAGGGTGAGTCAGGGGCCTAGTTTCATTCTTCTACATGTGAGCACCCAGTTTTCCCAGCACCCTCTGTTGAAAAAGCTATCTTTTCTCCAGCATCTAATTTTAGCACTTTTGCTTTAACTAGTGGGTTTCTCTGTGTTTTTCTATTCTATTCCGTTGGTCCTCATGCCTAGTTTGATGTCAATACCATGCTGTTTTGTTAGTATAACTCTGTAGTATAATTTCAGATCAGGTATCATGATTCCTCCTGCATCATGCTTCTTGCTCAGGATTTCTTTAGCTATTTTGGGTCTTGTTATTCTTCCAAATTAATTTTAGGATTCTTCTAGTTCTGCGAAGAATGTCATTGGTATTTTGAGAATTGCATTGAATCTGTAATTATTTTTGGTAATATGGCCATTTTGACAATATTAATTCTGCCTATAGCACTTTCTTCAGTTCCACAAACTATACACACATCTTCCAATAAATCCTATTTTTTCTTTAGTTGGATTAAATTGGACTTCTATCACTTGTAACTAAAAGAACTCTGATGGAGAAAAATAATATACTCTAGTTATGTGACTACATCTAGTACTCTGGAGACCTGACAATGGATCTTCACTGCTCTTTCCGTTAGGGAGTTTCCTCTATTCACGTTCCTGGGGTTAGAAGCAGAAGTTAATGAAGATAGAATGAATAATTATAATCACTATCGTTTGGTGAGAACTTACTGTAATCAGACTCTACGTTAATCACTTTCACAAATTAGCTCCTTTAATACTCACAAGTCTGTAAAGGAGGTAAGACTACTAACATATTACAGAGAAGTAGACTGAGGCTTGGAGAGATTTCATAACTTAACTAATATCCACGCAGTACATAACACTTGAGAAGAATTAGCACATAAATCTTTCCTGTTCCAGAACCTGGGTGTGTAGCTATTACTTTGCCCTATATTCATGGTACCTGTGCAAGGCAGATAAAATATTTCTCTCTTCCTATTGTTTCAAATGTGGTAGCTTCAGGGGTTTTCTGTAGGCATTTCAGTAACCCCCAAGAAAGAAAACTCAGTGAGCTAGGTTGGCACTGTAGCTGCTTAATCTTTTTCTCTTTGACTTCCACAAAAAGAAGGAGGAAGAAGAAGAGGAGGAGGAGGAGGGGGAGGCAAGCAAGCAATTTCTTACCTTACCCAGAGAATATTCCAAGTTTTTGCAGGTTCATATAAATTCAGGTAAAATAAGAAGAAAGAAAATTCAAAAAGCCATTATTTTTCTTAGGCCAAATTCTTTCCCCTTATAGAGAAACTTAAATTAAATATTAAAATCCTGAGGTATCATTATACTATTCAAGTCAATTTTTATATCATCTACTTTTAGAAAGATGAATCTCAAGAGAATGGGGAACATTTGGCTAAGTGTTTTTTCCCCTTTTATGAAGTATTTAGAATAATCAGAGTGGTTTTAAGCCAAAAAGATAGCATTGCTTTGAGGTAAATTTTATGAAATGATTCAAATGATTTACTGTGTTTTAAGTCCTACACTCTAAAACCAAGTTAAATTAAAGGAATAAGATGAAATGGGGGCATCTATCTATATATTCAGGGTGCATGTGCCTGTATTTGTATGTAATATATATTGTGCTGCTACATCACTTTACCATCTTAGCTAGAGCCAATAACTCAACAATAGCTTTATGCCAGCCAAGGGGACAATAAATGGCAGCTTTCAGTATGTTTTATACTACATTAGTGCATTGCTTCAGCCAGCTAACAATCCTGACTTCCCAGTCTACATCCTTTATTAGCAAATCTGAATTTATAGGCCACCTCTTTCTCTTAGTGCACAGAGCAGCTCCTCAGGCCCATATGGTATGTTGGAGTTTCACAACTAAATGAGTCACAGGTATATGACTTTCAAAATTTGGAAACTAAACTATTTAACATTTTCAGTATCAACAACTTTCTCCTTTCTAAGAAGTGAACTAGTTCATTACAAACTATCATTTTCTACCTCTACCTAACACTCACTTCAATTCTCATTATTGTCTAAAATTTGCTCTCATTCTTAGACTCTAAACCACAAGACAGTAGCCAATCTTGTGGAAGATGGCTGATGGTCATTTTCTTTAAGGCAACAAAGAGTACCTGCTGTCCCAAATAAACACAGTTGATGCGTAAAAAAATTGATGTATTTTTTACAATTATGTAATCACAGAAAAGTCATACTGAATCACATTAGCAATCCATTCAGATATTCATCTGGGGCTTGATATCTTACCAACAGCCATTTACTTAGTGTCTACCATGTAGCAGGAATCACGACAGGGAAATAAAAATAAGACCATTTCTGCTCTCAAGCTGCTTACAAGTGTAGAAGGAATAATGAGACTACTGTGATAGCTACAATCCAAGACGGTTCATGTAGGTGTTAAGGTAGGGAAACACAGTCAGGCAGTATATATGGAATGACAAGGGTCCATAAGGAGGAAAAAGGCTGATGGTCATTTTATTTAAGGGAACAAAGAGTACCTGCTGTCCCAGATAAGCAGATATGTATATGAGCTTAATATCACCTCTGCTAACTAGAGTGGCTCAGACATCTGCTAACAAAGGTGCTTGTTGGGCAGATTCAAGAATGGCTACAGTCAGGTTCCCTCGCCAAGAATTCCGGTGGACTATCCTTTATGTTATGCTTCTAACCAGGGCTGAGAAATGGCTCTCTTATAGTTAGTCAAGGCCAGGAACACTCTCATTCAAGGTCATAGACATTAAAATTGTGAACATGTGTCCACTGACCCAACCTGTAGGCAATGTGCCTTCTTTGTTTGAACTGTACCTAGAGAGGGCCTATGAAAAGTGTGAAGGGGAAAGAGTCCTCTGGATGAGATAAAAGGACAGACCCCATGTTAGGAGGCAAACTCTCAGCTCCAAGGCTCCCTTCTCTATCCTCTCTATCCAAGTCTACCCTCTCCAGCCTTTTTCTTAAATAAGCCTGCTTACTCACTGCTTCACTTTCTTAAATAAAACTACTTGCTATGTTTGCCTTGGCATTCTGCTGTGTTCATTTTTTGATACTGTGGAATACAAACCCAGCACCAATATCAGAAGGTCAGTATCAGTGCTATGAGAAAAGTACCCCCAAAGTGCTAAATGAATTCAGAAGATGTAGACAATGAATATTATTATCAAAATCTGGAAAGGAGAGGGTAGTTTTTAGAGGGAACAGGGAGGATGTTTGGAAATGTGATGATGGGAGGAAAGAAACCAACCTGAGTAGACAGCAGGAATAAAAGCCACAGAGGCCAGAAAGTGCAGGATCTTTATAGAAAAAGTCTGGTAATGACTCCAATTTACAAATCTCACATGGCATGTAGAGGGCAGAGGAAAGGGCATAGGGATTAAGCCAGACTTTGCATATTGGGGCAAGGAGTGAGGCGCTGGGGGCTTAATTCAGCTACAGGAGTATACCTCATGACAGTGGCCTCAAGGAAACTACAACCATCATCAATCCCAAGAAGATTCTGATTTCCTTCGCTCACTCTCTTTAGTAACAACAGTTTTTCATACAGCCAGATAACTCTGCTTCTGGTGCTGCCCCCTATTCTGTCTCTATTGCCTTTCTTTTCTCTGTAATCATCAATAATTCTCAAATACTATACTAGATGCCTCACCTGAGCTATGGAATGATTCTGCTTTTTCTTGAATTTCTTTGTTAGTTCTTTCTTTGAGGACGAGAGGAGGGTTTCACTGTGGATCCGGCATACAGCTTCAAGCCTGATATGCTACATCTGTTTCATTAAAATCGCTAGCAAACCATCACTCAGATACTCCCATTTTAGAGACTTGAAAAGAATCAGAGATGGACTCAAATTCAGGTGCGTCTGATTCTAAAGCCACTGTGCCATACTCACTCTTGATGAGTCCATCCCTCAAGCCATACCATCAAAATGGGGTTCTTTGACATTGCTTTTTGATGTCCTCACAATTGCCTTCACACATGACTTAGATTTATTTGGGTACATGGAGAGAGAAAATATAACTGCAAATAAAATGGCTTATTCTGCCTTTACACGCAGGATGCCACATTGGCCCTGCTCTTCACTGTCATATATACATTTTTTTTAGTCCAGGATATTTTCCAAATCTGAAATACTGCCTTTATTTTTCCCAAACCAAATAATAACTGCCTTGCTTCCAACAAAAATAGAATAACAGAATTGTGTTTGCTTCTGGTTTTTTTCCCCAAGATTATATCAGAAAACACAGAGGGAAATAGTATTCTCAGAGTATATTAGGCAACTGTGCTAGATAATACGTTTCTGAACAGTAGTGAAAATGTAGCTCTGACAAATAAATATATATATATATATATATATATTGAACTGGCTGATTTATTCATCTCTTATGTTTTAGAAATAGCTATCTATGAAATGTTATAACTGACATGAATATGATATCTGTGGTTTTAGGTCTTCTTGCTGTCACTGACATTATAGTGAAGACTAAGGCTGAAGTGAAATTTTACTTTTGGAAACCAAATGATTTTTTTATTAATATAAAGCCCCCAGATCATGGCGACCCATGGCAGAGCTGAATGAAAAATGTCTCCATGAATGCAGGACACCAGTGGTGGGAGAAGTGCCTTGCTGTGAGGTTGGTGAAAGGCAAAATTTCTCCCCAAATTCATTACTATCCAAGGAAGGAAGTTTAGTGGCACGGAGCCATGGATAAGCTGAAAGTACAGGAAATCCCAAATAATTTTCCAGCACCAGCTATCCAGCTGGAAATTTGCCCCAGAGGGGAGAAAGCTGCACACACTTCCATAAACTCAGACACAGTGGTGTGAACACAGTGGTGCCTGGGCGTGGGGCTCTGGTGCTCCGGACTGCAGCAGCGGCAGGAACCAAGGGACTTCTTTAAGACACACAAATTAAAGTTCCCTGAACCTGATCACCAGAAGAAGTGGGGCAGCACCACCATTTGGAAACCTCCCTGAGGGCAGTAAAAGAAACCAGTTTGTGAAGTGAACCCAAAACCACCAGATACAGAATGGAATAGGGAGCTCAGTCTGGAGGAGCAACTCCAGGGTCCCGGTGTTTTGACTCTCTGTCCTGGTGGCTGTGTGGGCCTGGTGGACCTTCGCTACTGGTCCAGCAACTCGCATTTAAAGGCTTCCCACCATTACATGCCCCATCTGCAGGTGGAGTCTGTGACCAGCATTCTGCTCAATAGGACCTAAACAGACTGAGGGCAGGGGGTGGCCTGTGGGTCCAACAGATACTGGCTGAAACTCTCAGGCAGGGCAGAGGCTAGTGTCAGCCCTATGAACAGAAGAGGCAGCCTGGATCCAGTGCTTTCCTTGTTGTGCCGAGATTGTGAATCCCCAAAAACCACCAGGGAGCCGTCTCCAATGCAAAAGCAAGAGGGCCTTTATTGCAAGCTCGAGCTTGGGCTCACAGCATTCTCTGAGAGCCCCAAGTCTCTATTCAGCAGGATTTTTATGAGCCCCACAACAGAGAGGGAAATTTGAACAAAACAAAGTACACGATTGGCCGATCTTTCAACATACATGGTTTGGCATGTTTCCATTGGCATAGGGTACCCAGGTCTTAACATATTGACATAGATGGTTTGGAATGTTAGGGATTGGCTTGTCAGCTCCCAACTGGTTGTTTGCCAAAGGCCAATCCTAATCTCGACTTATGTGGTAAACTTTTTGTTCTAGTGGCCTTCCTGAATCAGCTATCTGAGCTCCAGGAAATAGAACCCTATGCTTGAAATCTTTCTTGCCCTAAACACAGCCTGTCATGGCCGTGGTTCAGCTCCCTTTTCATCCTCTACTTTCAGACCCTGAATTCTGTGAACAGAAGCAATCCCATAGGTCCTGGGCACTCTGAGTGGGACTAGGTTTCCACGCCCCCTAGTGGTTGCATTTGAGACCTCCACAAACACTGGTCTAGCTGGGCTGGTGTCATGCCTGCCTCCCCTTGCTGGGGTTACGACTGCCCCACATATCATCTCTTGGGGCAAGTGGGGCCCTCAGGACACCCAAGAGTGGGATGATAATGGTCCCAAGTGAACTCAGTTCAGGCTGGCCACTCTCCTTGGAATAGCAAGAGTCCCTTACAGCCACAAGACTCCCAGTGGCTCCTGGGTACCCAGCTGAAGTGGGACAAAAGTTTGGGCAGGCAGGCACTAAACTGCCCAAGAGTGCAACTCAGGTGGCCCTGAAGTCTGTTTTCACAGGAAGCAGGGAAGGTGAATGTTTGCAACCCCTCTACAGGAAAAAATTATTAGAAGGCCTCCTGGGAATCTCACTGTCAGCTGAGCTCACCAAAATTCATTCCCTCCAACAAACTCAACTGGGACGTGACTCCACCTAGAAGTCAATTATGAATACATTTCCCCACGGTACATTTTGACCTTGGCAGTAATAATTAATAACCTTTCTGCCCCACCTTTTTTTCCTGAAGACCTGAGTAGATGGAAAAACATTCCATGGTTAGGCAGAATCAATATAATCAAAATGGCCATTCTACTGAAAGCCCTACATAGATTCAATGAAATCCTCATCAAGATACCAATGACATGATTCACAGATATTAAAAAAAGCAATTCTCAAATTCATATGGAATAACAGAGGGCCAAGAATAGCCAAAACATTACTAAGCAAGAAAGAGGAAGCAGGAGGTATCACAATTCCTGACCTAAAATTATATTATAGGGCTATAGTAACACAAACAGCATGGTATTGGTATCAAAACAGAAATGAAGACCAATGGAACAGAATAGAAGATACTAAGACAAACTCTCAAATCTTTAACCATCTGATATTTGACAAAGTGGACAAAAACATAGTGTGGAAGAAGTATAGTCTGTTCAACAAATGGTGCTGAACGAAGTGTACAGCCATATGCAGACAACTGAAATTGGATCCTTACCTCTCACCGTGCACAATAATCAAATCAAAATGGTTCAAGGATCTGAAAATTAAACCAACAGCTATACAATTGTTTGAAGAAAAAAATAGGAGCAGCACTACATGACATAGGTGTCAGCATTGCCTTCCTTAACAAGACTCCCAGAGCACAAGACTTAAAGCCAAGAATAAATGAATGAGATCCCATTAAATTAAAAAGCTTCTGCACAGCTAAAGAATTAGTCAAGAGTGTCAAGAGAGAACCTACAGAATGGGAGAAAATCTTTGCTTGCTACATCTCGGAAAGAGGGTTAATATTCAGAAGATACAAAGAACTAAAATAATTGAACACCAAAAACACAAATAATCCAATCAACAAATGGGCTAGGAAGACAAATAGAAATTTCTCAATGGAGGAAGTCCACAAAGCCCATAAATATATGAGAAAAAGCTCTACATCACTAGCAATCAGAGAAATGCAAATCAAATTTCACTGAGATTCCACCTCACTTCTGTCAGAGTGGCAAAAATAAGAATACAAACAATGACAGATCCTGGAGGGATTGTGGGAAAAGAGGAACACTATCACACTGTTCGTGGGACTGCAAGCTTTGTACAGCCACGCTGGAAAGCAGTGTGGAGACTTCTCAAAATACTAGGGTTGGAACCTCCTCATGATCCAGCTATCCCACTTCTGGGTATTTTCCCAAAAGTGCTAGAATTAGCATATTACAGAGATACAGCTTCATCAATGTTTATAGCAGCTCAATTTTACTATAGCTAAACTATGGAACCAACCCAGATGCCCCTCACTGGACAAGTGGTTCCAAAAACTGTGGTACATATACACAATGGAATTCTACTCCACTATTAGAGAGAATGATATCATGGCATTTGCAGACAAATGGATGGAGATGGAAAAAAATTATGCTAAGTGAAATATCCCAAACTCAGAGACTCAAGGGTTGATTGTTTTCTCTCATATGTGGAAGCTAGAATACAATCGGAAACAGATTGAAAGTTGGCTAAGCTAATAATAACCTCAACATAGGTGAATTTTTACATGAGCAGGAGGAACCTTGCTTATGACACTGGGGGATCAAGGGAGGCAGGCAGGGAGAGAGTGTGGGAATTGGAGAGATATCAAGGCATCTGGAGGGAGGGAGTAGGGGGGTTATCAACCCAGTGGGGAACCTTTGACTTCCATGAAAAGCACAACTAACATGGGGGCGTAAAGTAGGGGAAACATGGTATCAGGGAGAACCCAAACAGGGGATATCATGAACTGGCATCAGCCTTGGCTTGCTCTGTCATTATTTATGTGTTCATGAATGTGTGGCAACAATTCCCTACTATGTGTAAGACTATGTTGAACAAATTAAAAAAAAAGATAATGCTCCCAGATGAAAAAGCAGATGCTCTTCCCTTTGAATTATAATATAAAAGACAAATATTTACTATTTAAAAAACAGTAGAAATATCACAAGTTAGAATTCTAAACGCCAAGGATAGCTCCAGACTCAGGCGACAAAACATATCAGGGCACTCACTTAGCTTGATAGCTTGAGTTCACATTTGGTTGGTCGTGGAGGTGTGTATATGAAGAAAAAAAGCAATGGTGATTTTTTTTTTTGGTTGTAGGTGACCCAATAACTTTATTTTATTGCTTTTTATACAGTGCTGAGGATCCAACCCAGTGCCTCACACATGCTAGGCAAGTGCTTACCACTGAGCCACACCCCCAACCCAATAGTGATTTTTTTTTAACAAATTATTGTGAGAAGATAAGCTGGCTATTATACTGAGTCAAAAGTCAAGACACCTATGAGGAATGGTAATGAAAGTCAACAAAATTATGCCATCAATGGCATGCTAGCAGAGGGGTGAAAATCAAGATCCTGCAAGCTCTGACCTAGATATGGTGCCCAAGTTTAACATCCTACCTGAAGATCTGGGGAATAAGCTTTAGTGTACTTGCATGGAAGTTGTAATCACAAAGCCCAAAATCTAGTCAGCATAGGAAATGCCTCTGTAGAGACATTTTATTCTTGAATAAACCAGGTGTTCCCTGGAACACACATCCTTACCCCAACACTTTGGCCAAATATAACTGAGTCTCATCTTCACATTCAGAGTTAGCCCCAATCCCCCATGTTTCTGCAAGTTTCATTTCACGCTTTCTTTGAGGATATTTTATAGTTATTCCCAGGCTTCTTGATTTACATGCTTAGTTCATTCATTTTCAATATTTCTTGTATCCAAATATGTTTTTAAACCTATAAAAATATCCTCTCAGCTGCATTCTCATTTAAGCTGTTTTCTCATTTCCAGCCCATACTAAATATTTCATAATTCCATTAAGCTTTATTCTTTAACCCATTAAGTATTTAGAATTGTGTTCCTCAGTTTCCAATTGTGTTGGAGACAGAGGGAAGTTATTACTTGGTTATTTTTAAAAATTTATGTCTGATTTAGTGCACTGTGATTTTTTAAAAATATGGTTAGTAAAATATTCTTTGGGATTTGTTGAGACTCCCTTTGTTGCCTAGAATCTGATCAATTTTTAAAAATAGTTTCATGTTTGCTGAAAAAATAATATGAATTTTTCTATATGTAGGAAGAAGGGTTATGAGTGTACCTATTAAACAAGACTTATAAGTTGTTTTATTCAAAATTTGTGTATCTTAAGTCTTATTCACCCTTCAGTTTCTCAGTTTTCTATTTATTAGCTGTATAAATTTCTTCCTGTAGATGTATTATATACTGCTTTCTATTTTAATATTTATTCTTCAGTGAATATAAAATCAATATTATTTAAACCATGTAATGTTTTCCAGTTCTAAAGACTAAAGTATCATCATTTTTAATTATAGAAATAATTGTTATTTGTTACTAATACTCACTCAAGTTGATCAACATGTTTTAATGTCTTCTTACCTGATCATTTAATTATTTCTTGCTTGGCTCTTTATTTTGTTTGGTTTTCTTTTTAACAAGACTTTATTTTTCATTATAGTTTTATATATATATAATGTATTCCATACATTCACACAACATATACCTTCCTTTAACCTCTCTGCCTTCACCCCTCCATCCCCCTGACCCCTAGAGAGTACAGATTGCCCAAGTTTGATTGGTAAACCATGGCTAATTTCACTCAGCATGATTTTCTCCATCTCCAACCATTTACCAGCAAAGGCCATGATTTCATTTCTTCTATGGCTGAGTAGAACTCCATGGTATATGAATATACCATAATTTCTTGATCCATTCATCCAATGATGGGCATCTAGATTGATTCCATAATTTAGCTACTGTGAATTGTGCTACTATAAATATTGATGTAGCTGTATTGCTGTAGTATCCTGAATTTATGTCTTTGGTAAAAAGCCCAAGAACAGGATAGCTGGGTCATATGATGGTTCCATCCCTAATTCTTGAGGAGTTTCCATACTGCCTTCCAGAGTGGTTGTACTAGTTTGCAGTCCCACCAAGAGTGTATAAAAGTTCCTTTATTCCTACATCTTCTCCAGCATTTGTTGTTTGTATTTTTTATCTTTGCCACTCTGACTGGGGCTGAGGTGACATTTAATGAAGTCTTAATTTGCATTTCCCTGATTGCCAGAGATGTTGAACATTTTTTCAGGTATTTATTGGTCTTTTGCATTTCTTCTTTTCAGAGGTTTCTGTTTCACTCTTTTGCCCATTTATTGATTAAGTTATTTGTGTGTTTGGTATTAAGCTTTTTGGGTTCCTTTTATATCCTGGATATTAGGCCCTTGTCCAAGACAGAGCTGGCCATGATTTTCTCCCATTCTATAGGCTCTCTCTCTTCACATTCTTAATTGATTCCTTAGCTGTGCAGAAGCTTTTCAGTTTAATGGCATCCCATTTATTGATTCTTGGCCTTAATTTTTGCATTGGGGGGTGTTGTTAAGGAAGTCATTGTCAGCTCCTCTATGGTAGAGTGTTTACCCTATTTTCTCTTCTAACAGTTTAAAGCTATCTTGTCTAATTCCTAAGTCTTTGATCCATTTTGATTTGAGTTTTGTGCAAGGTGAGAGATACAGATCCAATTCAATTTTTCTGCATATAGCTATCCAGTTTTACCAGCACCATTTGTTGAGAAGGCTGTCTTTTCTCCAAGTTGGATTTTTGTCACTTTTGTCCAATATCAGATGGCTATAGAATTGTGGTTTAGTCTATGTATCTTCTATTCTATTCCATTGGTATTCATGTCTATGTTGATACTAATACCATGCTATTTTTGTAATTACAGCTCTGCAGTATAATTTCACATCAGGTATTGTGATGCCTCCTGCTTTGCTTTTTTGCTTAGTACTACTTTGGCTATTCTGGGTCTCTTATTCTTCCAAGTCTAAGAATAGATTTTTCTATATGTGGGAATAATGCCATTGGCATCTTGATGGGGATTGCACTGAATCTGTACAGCACTTTTGGCAGAATTACCATTTTGACTATATTAGTTCTGCCTATCCAAAAACATGGGATGTCTTTCAATCTCCTCTGGTCTTCTTCTATCTCTTTCTTCAAAGTTCTATCATTTTCCTTGTAGAGGTTTTTCCTTCCCTGGTTAGATTAATCCCCAAGTTTTAGTTTTTGTTGTTGTTTTGTTATTATGAATGGAATGGTTACCTGATTTCATCCTTGGCCAAGTCACTGTTGGAGCATAGAAAGCTATTGATTTATGGGTATTGATCTTGTTACCTTCAATTTTGCCAAATTCATTGATAAGCTCTAGCATTTTTGGTGGGTATTTTGGGTCTTCTAGGCATAGGATCATATCATCAGCAAATAGAAATAATTTGACTTCTTCACTTATTCATATCCATTTCATTTCATTCTCTTGTCTAATTGCTCTGGCTAGTGTTTAGAGAGCTATATTGAATAATAGAGGTAAGAGTAGACAACCTTCTCTTGATACTGTGCTTAGTGGGAAGGGTTTCAATTTTTCTCTATTTAGTATACTACTGGTATGAGTTTGTCAAAAATGGCCTTTACAGTGTTAAGGTAAGATCCTTTAATCCCTAGCTTCTCCAGTGTTTTAAGCATGAATTGGTGTTGGATTTTGTTGAAGGCCTTTTCTGCATCTATTGAGATGATCATTTGGTTTTTGTCCTTGCTTATGGTAAGCGATGAATCACATTAATTGATTTGCATATGGTGAACCTTCCCTGAATCTCTGGAATAAAACCCACTTAGTTTTGGTGTATTATCTTGTTGATGTGTTTTTGAATGGAGTTGTCTTATGTTTTATTAAGGATTCTTGCATGTATGTTCACCAGGGATATTGGTTTGTAGTTTTCTTTCCTTGATGCATCTTTGTCAGGTATGGGTATCAGGGTTATGTTTCCTTCAAAAAAAGCATTTGGAGGGGCTGGAGTGGTGACTCAGCAGTTAAAGATCTTGCCTGGCATGCGTGAACCCAAAGTTCAAACCCCAGCACCACATACAACTAAATGTTGGAGAAATGAAGGCCAGATAGAAAAATAAGTAAAAACTCATTTTCTCTTCCCTCTCTCTCTCTTTAAAAAAAGTTTGGGAATATTCCATCCTTTTCAATTTCCTGGAATAACTTTATAAAGAGAGGTGTTAGTTCTTCTGTAATTGTCTAGTAGAACTCAGCTGAGAATCCATTGGGACCTGGACTTTTCTTTCTAGGTAGGCTTTTAATTACTAACTCAACTCCCCTAGTACTATGGTATTGTGTTCTATGAGGGATTTAAGGTCACAGAGTGTTTTTTTCTATGTAATTGAGTGTGTTGATATTTGGGGCATAAATATTTATAATGATTATATTATCTTATTGAATTATTTCTTTTATTAAATGGCCATCTTTGTCTCTTCTGATTCATTTTTGTTTGAAATCTACATTATCAGATAATATAATTGCTACACCAGCTTCTTTGCTTGTATCAGATGCCTGGTAGACTTTTGTCCATCCTTTTACCTTCAACCTATGAATATCATTACCTGTAAGATATGTCCCTTGTAAGCAGCTTATTGTTGGATTTTGTTTTTTGATCCTTTCTGCTAATCTATGATTTTTGTTTGGGGAGTTGAGACCATCAACATTCAGTGTTTATGTGGATATGTATTTGTGGGTTATTAACATTATGATTTTTGCTGTATTTTGTTCCATCTTGGTTCCATTTATCTGATTATACTTTTTTTTAAAAGAAAGAGGGACAATTTTATTTAGAATCAATTTTATTTAGTTTTTCACGTGAATTTCATTGCTTGAACACTTTGTTGTGTATGTGGTGGTGGGGTTTGAACCTGTGTACTTGTGCATGCCAGCCAGACACCGTAACCACTGAGGCACTGCTCCAGCCCTGATTTTACTTTTTATTGAACTTCCTCAGCTTGTGGGGTTTGCAAATTGATTGTTCATTCCTTTATTTCAAGTGTGTATTTGAGTATTCTTTGTAGAGCTGGTTTTGTGTTCATGAATTCTTTTAGTTTGTTCTTGTCATGAATGTTTCTATTTCTTCCTTGAATTTGAAGCTGATGTTTGCTGGGTATAGTATCCTCAGCTAACAGTTGCCTACTTTCAGGGTTCAGAATATCTTATTCTAAACCCTCCTTCCTTTAGGGTCTGAGAGGAGAAATCTAGAGTGATCCTTATTGGTTTGCCTCTAAAAGTGACTTGATGCTTCTCTCTCACAGGTTTTAATAGTCTTTCCTTGTTTTTTCTGTTAAATATTTTGAATATGATGTGTTTTGGAAAACTTGTTAGGTCTATTTGGAATCTTAAACACCTCCTGTATGTGCATGCTTATCTCATTTATAATATGAGAGAAATTTTCTGTAATTATCTACTTGAGGATATTCTTTATGCCTTTAGTTTATACCTCCATGTTTTCTTCTATCCCAGTGACTCTCGGGTTTGGTCTTTTAATGTTATCCCAGAACTCCTGAATATTTTGATCATGTTCTTTGAGGTTTTTTTCCCATTACTGTCTTCTGTGAGTTCAAACTCATTTTGCCTATTTTCCATATCAGAGATTCTTTCTTCAATCACTGCTGTTCTATTTTCTACAGATTGTAATCTGCTATTGAAATCTTCAAATGAATTTTTAATTTGGTTGATTGTATCTTTCATTTCTAGGAGTTCTGTTATGTTTCTTTATACTGTATTTATTTCTGTGACAAATAGTTCTTTCATCTCCTATCATTGCTCTCTTAGTTCCTCCTTTAAATTCTCTTATAATTATGCTCTTATTTCCTTCTTTAATTCTTCTTTTAATTCTTTGATCATTTTGGTGATCACATTGTTGTCACTGTTCTACTGATTTTCCTCCAACTCTCTATCAGTGGACTCTTTTGTTCGGGAGTGTGGATTTAGGGGTAGGAAGATTTGCTTGCTTATTTCCTCATTTTTTGAAGGTTTTCTTCTCACTCCCTAAATTGAAGAGGATTCTTTTTCTTCTTATTTTGTGTGTGAGCTATTGTGAGTGATAGTTTTATTTGTTCCAAGGATTTTCACTGAATTTGATGTATGAATTGGTACCAGGACATGTGGTCAGAGATCTCTTTCTGGTTATTCCTCTTTGGGTCCTTGCTGCTGAACTGGGGGGTTTTGTCCCGTCCCTTATTTGGGTTGGAGTATTATCAGGAAAGTTGAGATTAGCAGCCAAATCCCTAACCAGTGAATTGTTAGTGTCACTTAAGATTTCCAGCTCCTCGTGAGCTAATGGGAAACCATCAATATGAAGAGCCTGTGCTTACAATAAATAGCACTAAATTTTGATAACTTAGTACCAACTATATCTATTACAACATTAAATTCCACCTATGAGGCAAATGATAGTATTAGCAATTACCTTCGGCAACAGTAGTATTCAGCCATCACCTATATCAGGCTTCAAAGCATACAATTGTTGTTGAGTTTGGCATTCACTGCCGTAATTGTTACATAGCATTAATGGTGCAGAATCAAATTCTATAAACTAATTAGAACTAAGAGATGATAAGCTTACAAATGTCTGAGAGAGAAGGGACTGTAAGAGGAAGAGAGGAGGTTGTAATATTTGAGTATGAGCAGAGAGAAAGTAGAAGAAGTATAAGATTTGCTGGTTTAAAATATAGAGGGAGAAGAGACAGAGGTACCAAAGTAGAGAAAGGGTGAAAGAGATATTAATAGACTTTCGGTGATACCATAAGAAAGGGTAGAAGCAAGTAGAGGAAAACTTTGTGACAGGGGCACAATACAATCCAGCTGATCAACTGATCAAAATCCCAACCCTCAACAGGCAGGGTAATGTTAAATGTTAAACATCTACATTAAAGAAAATGCTCAGGAATGAAGGGTGTATAGAGAAAAGAAAGGAAAATGGAAAAAAGAAAAGAGAATGAGAAAAAAAACAGAAGAAAAAAAACAGCTGGTATATTTACATGTCCATGAACCAACTTCTCCAGATGGCACACACATATACATGATACACAGGGTGTGTGTAGCTCAGTCTCCAGGGCTTTGCTGGGTGGAGACTGCCCTGAAGAAATCAGACTAATGAATGACCCAAGGGCTGGCCTTTGCCAATCTCCCTGCAGATCTGAAACTCAGGAGACTTTCTGGATTCTAGGCCCAGGCGGTTGAATACAGAGCAGTCCTCTCTCTGCTGGTTATATGCACAGTCCCTCCAGATTTACTGTGGTCAGACTGCATTCTCTTGGGTGTTCCCATCCCACTTTATCTTCTCATGTGAGTCTTCCAACTTGGGGTGGTTGGGGACAGAGCTAGGCTCCCCCTGCACTCCACTAACCCAACTCCCCCCAAGCTAAGTGAAGTCTGGGGCTGTCTCACTCCTGCTCTTCCAGGTTCAGCCTCTGAACCATGGCTGGCTCCTGACAGAATTCTGGATTAACTCACTCTGAACTGCTGACTGCCTCGTGCCAGACAGTATGTTAAAAAATGACTTCTGTCCTTCCTCCTTGCAGGCAGTTAAAAGACACTGCTCTCCCTTTACCCAGTGGAGGAGCAGTAGGGATGTCCCCAGTGGGCCCTATGCAGGGTTTTTAATAGAACTCAGCCTATCCATGGCAGATCTGACCATACGTTATGGTTCAGCTCCTTCTCCACTCCTGAGCCAACTGGGAGCAATGGTGGTCGCAGCTGCCATGACCTGCCTGGGATGGAAACAATCCTTCTTTTCCATTTGCTAGACCCTAATCTCTGAGTCTCCAGAATCTCCCACTGACTAGCCCTGTGCTCTAGTGATGATTTTCCCCTACATGCAGGCAGCTCTTCTGGGGTTTTTACACCCCATCATGGAGCCAAACAAGAATCAGCCTTCCTGCAGCTGGCCATCTGGGAATCTCTCAGTAGACTTGGCTCTTTATTTTGAAATAATATTGAATTTACAGAAGAGTTGCAAATACAGCAAAGAATTCACACAGACCCTTTGCCCAGTTTCCCCAATTGTTCACATGTAACCATCTTTGCTTTATATATATTATTTTTTCAGAACACTTTAAGAATATGCTACAGAAATGATAACCCTTGACCTCTAAACACTTCCATGTATGCTTCCAAACAACAAAAACATTCTCTTACAGATTTTATGAATATCTTAACAAAATCAGAATATTAATATTAATGCAATACTATTACCTATGTTTTGTATTCCAATTCCACTAATTTTCTCAATAATGTCCTTTGTAGCAAAACCTTTTAAGTTTTTTTGTTGTTGTTTTGGTGATGTTCAAAATCACACATTGCACTTAGTTGATTGTGTTTTTAATCCAGAATCCAGAGAAGTTCCCTAGTCTTTTTTGTTCTTTTATAACCATGATAACGGTTCATACATAATAATACAGGTCAATCATTTTCTAGAATGTGCTTTGGTAAGGGCTTGATGTTGCCTCGTTTTATTCAGGTTGTACCTTTTTTTGGCAAAAATACTAGTTGTCATCATTTTGTGCCCTTTTCAGTACATCCTGCCAGGGTACATGATGTTGACTTGTCTCATTACTAGTAACATTAACTTTGTATGGTTAAAGTGTTATATGTCAATACTCTCCACTGTAAATCTACTATTTTTCCTTCTTCAGTTACTATTGTGTAGTGAGATACCTAGGTGTGAGAAGGAATTGTTAATAATTCATTCCTTAAATTTTCACCTATTAGTTTTAGCATCTCTTGATGATTCTTATGTGAATCATTTGTTCCTCTGGTGGCTGCCAAATGGTGATTTCCTAACTTCAGTGTCTCTCTATATTCATTAGTTGACCTTTCACTCCAAGGAAGAGCTTGTTCTTTCAACTTGCTCTGGACATTAGTTGCCACATTACACAACACCCCAAACTTAGCAGTATAAAATAACTATTTTATTATGCTTGCATATGCTCATGGGTCAGGAACTCAGAAAACATATAATGGAGTGTGATCTTCTCTAATCCATGATGTTGGAGGCTCCAGATAGGAAGACTCGGCTGTTTAGCTATGACCTGAACAAGAGGACCCTGGAAAAGCTGAGGCTAAATGATCCCTTGTCTAGTGTCTGGGTTAAGGGACTGAACAGTGAGCTCAACTGGCACTTTCAACTGTAAAATATTTGTGTGGCCTCTGCTTTTGGCTTAGGCTGCTCCCAGCAAGAGAATTAGCCTCTGAGAGAGAGTATCCCCAAGGAGGGTTCCGTAGAGCAATACCTCCAAGCAAGTCAAGCAGAGACTGCATGGACTTTCAATTAGACTCAGAGGAGGTTGTGCACCAGCATTCATATGCGTTCTAGTGACAAATGAACCATGACGCACCTTGGACTTAAGGGGAGGGAATTAGCACCTCCTAAGAAGAAAAATGTCAAGGAATTTTTGGTCAATTTTAAATAATTCACATACCTATTTATTATTTTTTATTCAAAATATATATACATAAATGATGTAAGGTTGAATGTAAAAAAAAGTAGGAAGCAGAATAAGATGCTTAACATTTATATAAGTTAAATAGCACAAGAGTGTGTGCCTATGATGGGACAAGATTGAATTGAGAACCAAGACTGATTAATAAAAGAAAAAGTAAATAAAAAGAGAGACATACGTGGATGAATGATAGCTTCCTACAAACTTGGAATTACAAGTAATTCAATTTTATGCAATTGAAGTTCAATTTTAAAAAAAATTAATTGTGTCTGCTTAAAGAATACAAATTCAAAAACATTTCCTGAGACTCCACTGGTGCCAGTCCCCATGGGGACAAGGCCTGCCATAAGTGATCAAGAAACATGGCTAGCATTTCCCTGCTCCTGTTCCCATGCCAATTCACTTCATTACAGCATTTACTGTTTTTATTCATTTAAGACATAAAAGAGAGCTGTTCTCAATCCCTGAACCACACACTTGAACTAAAAAGATGGTCTGGCAACAGTCATGATCTAAATACCACAGCCAAGCACTCTGCAAAATGAACACAGGACAAACATCTAGGAAAAAATGAATCAAATTTGTTTGGCCAGCTTAGTGTTATTGAATCCACCAATTTGTGGGAAAATATTTGAAATGTCAACCTCAGAATCACTAATTCAAACATTTAATTTTCTACCTAAACTTTGGAGTTTTCAAGTAGATTGGAATTCCAGCCAATTTTGTGAATATAATGAAAAAAGTTGGACAAATTAAGTGTCCACTTCCAGTAGCCAAAAAGAAGCCTTATTTACTAGTAAGCCTTCCTCTCTGGTTTCCAGCACACACCTGCCAGCACTTATCTGCCTGCACCCAGCAGGACATACATAAACAGAACAGGAAGCAGGAAACCTTGACTTTCTTTTTTTGTCTTATATGTCCATACTCACCTTCACTAATTCCAAGGAAATTTTCCTGACCTCCTCTTACCCAAAATCTGTTTTCTGAGTTTGGGTTTTATGTTTAGTTGGTTTTTTTGTTCGTTTGTTTAGAGATTTGGTTGTTGTTGTTTTTTGCTTTGGGTTTGTTTGGTTTGGTTTGGTTTGGTTTGGGTTTTGGTCTTAATTAAAACCCATTTCCAGCCTATTCTTTCCCATAGTTGCATAGGAAGACTAGACTCTGAATTTGGCCCATACCTCATGGTCCTGCATATCCCTAAAGCAGATGATTCAAATCACGAGGACTTTGCAAAAGGTACAGCATACCAGCCCCACTCAACTCCTACTCCTGAATTTATTCTCAATTGTCTGTCACCTGGCCTCAATAGACTGGCCAACGATTTTATTTTCTCTTGTTCATGCCATGTGCCCAAGTTATTTCCTTCATTACTAAACCAGGGAGTTAGGACTGAAAGATGATGTTTTGTGACTGCATGTGCAAAATCTCCTTTATTAATGAGATAGGAAAGAGAAGATCCAAAGACATGCTTTCATTCTGAGTTTGGACAGTAATATATTTGGGCTCAAAACACATCATGAATGAAAAAATCAGGTAGTCTCCCCTGTGTATGTCTTAAGAGGAGATAAACCAGGGAAAAAATAAAATCCATGCCCAGATACTCATGCATAAATGTTCATCTCTTCCAATGTGCAACCTCCAACAGTGAGATAGGGAGAGGCTGGAGCTACAGCAGGTGGAGTGGGGAATATTCTGTCAGAGTAATTCCCTGGCACCAACCCTCCTTTCCCGTGTTTGAGAAGATGAGCACCCTCTCTTCCAGAGGACCCATTGGCATTTTAACTACAGTGTATGTCTCCCTTGCAAAAGGACAGGTACTCAGACCTGTCAGAGCCTTCTACCAAAAGTGGTAGAATGAAGAGATTTTAAAAATCACTGCAAAATTGTTATCTTTACTTTTCTAGGTTCCCAATAAATAGGATTCTTTTGGTTTGTAAGTACATGGTACTCAACGATCCTTGAAAAATTTAACCATAAAAGTGAACTAAAGAGAAATAAAATAATCTACAAATTATTGACTTTAACCCATAGCCATCAGTTACTCAGCATATACAGACACAAATTTGATGAACCTGGTTTTCCCTTTGTGCTCCTTCCACTCCAACAGGCTTCACTGCCTCTGGTGGTTCCCTAACAGGACAATCTTTCAGACCCACTGTGGAAAACACAAAGTGATCTTCAGCTTCTGGGCAGTACCCAGTTTACCTTGAGACTTGTCCCAATTTTAGACCATAAAAGACTACAACCTAACCTCTTGGGCACATTTTCTTTCTCCTCTTTTTTATAAAAGATGCTATTTGTAATGAGTATTTTTTTCATGAGAATTTGTTATACATGTGTTCTCTAGAGGGTGTGATCCCTGGCAATGGACTCCTCCTCTCATCCAGCGGCAAGCCTAAGCAAGAGAGGAGAATTCGTGGCATTCATTCATCCAACACCATTTACCAACCTCATCTGTAAATGGTACTTTGCTTAGGGACTGGGTGTTTAGCAAATTAAAAAACACACACACACACACAGAATGCTGTGGCTCTACAATAATCTGTTTATGGTCCATCTGCTGACAGGAAGAAAAACAATTTGTTGCTGAGTATAGTTTAATATCCTGCTAGATCACAGTGCTCTATTCGTAAGTCCAATTCAGAGAACTTTGCTCGAGCACTGTTTGTGAAGAAATTTATGCATGCTTTATGGCGATTCCAGCGGCTTTTTGATAGAGAAAATCAAAGAACAAACTACATCCTGGAGCAATCTTGATGGAAACAAGAGTCCTAGACACCAGTCAGCCTTCTTCGTTTGACAAAATAGGTTCTGAAGCTAAGAGGCTAGTGTCCCCCTACAGGAGGGATGTGTGTTTATTTTCCTGTCTAAGGACTATTAAATAAATGCTTTGTGTTCAGACTGTTCTGTGGCTTCAAAGAGATTTAGAAAGCCAGAGTTAGCAGGGTTAGTTTTTAAATTGCAGTTTGGGAATAGTATTTTAAAGGAACTATACATGAAAGTAAAAGCAAAATTTTGGAAATACTGTGAAAATGTGTTTTTTGCCTCATGAGCTAATTACCTCCCATTCAAAGGAGCCCAGGAAGACAGCTCTGAATAAATGTTTACTGTAGTGGATGCCTGTCAGTACCTGATCTGAGTGTGTCAGCTTCCCAAATTAGAAATGGAAGTAGATTTGTTGACAAGGTGTGTAATCTTGTGTCTGGTTTTTATCCAACATCTAATACAGCTTAAGCCACATGCATATATATCTCACCAAAGCTGCCACTCACTTCTTCCAGAAGTTAGCACTCACAACGGCCCCACATGAATTCAATCAATCAATTGTTAGTCAAATGCACACAAAGGGTTTCTTTGCATTGGAGGTTGAGCTAGAACTGTGTTGGTCAATGTAGTAGCCCCTGACCAGATGTGCCCAATGAGCATAAGAACTGTGACCACTCCTAACAGAGATGTGCTGTGTGTGTGAAAATACATACTGGATTTCAAAGACTTAGACCAAATAAATGAAGGTACAGTTCCTCACTAATAATTTTTATGCTGATTATGTGTTGAAGTGATAGTTTTTTTTATATTTTAAGTTAATCAAAATATACTATCAAGATTCATTTTACAAGGTTAGGGATTTAGCTCGGGGGCAGAGCACTTGCCTAGCACACGCAAGGCCCTGAGTTTGGTCCTCAGCCCTGAAAAAAAAAGATTAATTTTACCTATTCTTTATACATTTTTTTAAAATGTGGCCACTGGAAAATTAAAGATAACATGTCACTCAAATTATAATGATGTTGGACAGGACCATTCCACACTCTGGAAACTCGGAAGCAAAGAAGATACACACTTGCCTTTAAGGGGCACCATATCTTTTTTACATGTGAGAAAAGTCAAAGGCCATCAGGACAACATCTATGGGCACTCACAGGAAGATCACCTAACACCACTTGGGATTAGGAAATGCTTCCCAAACAGCAATGTAACAACCCCCCTCCAAAATCTGCATCCTAATCCCTTGAGTCCTGTAACTATGATGCTTTACAAGAAAAAGGAATTATGCCTATGTAATTAAATTTGGAATTTTGAGATATGAAGAGTTTTCATAGATTATCCAGGTGGGATCAATATAAATACAAGAATCCTTAAAAGTATAAAAATGCAAAGAAGAGAGTCGGAGGAAGATTTGACAGTAGAAAACAGGAGAAGAATGTGTTGAGAGGACAAATCAATCCCCCATCACTGGCTTTAGTGATGGAGGACAAGGATTATGAACCCAGGATAAGGACAACCTCTAGCAGCTGCGGAAGGCGGGGAATGGATTCTCCCAGAGCCCACAGAAAGAAACGCATCCCTATTGTCACCTTCCTTTTAACCCTGAGAGATCTGTGTTGGACTTTTAAACTCCAAAACTATAAGATAAGAAATTTGTGTTAAGTCATGTAATTCTAAATAATTCATTAAGATAGCAGAGGAGAAGTAATACATCAGGTGAAGTGACATGTCAGCTTACTTCTGAGCAGTCCATCTTTCACATCCTTCCACTACAAGGTTGGACTCAACTCCTCCTAGTTTCAGGAGATCTTTGCACATCAGTCCACAGTGTCATGTCCATCAGACATCCTGACACTTTCCTTCTCCTCCCAGACCCTGATGCCACACAGATTTGTGTGGAGCTTATGAAGACACCTCATCACCATTTTGTTGTAAATGTTGTTCTTGGGTGTTTCTTGATTTACTCTACAATTGCTTTCTCTGTTGACATGGAATGGGGGTAATTAGGAAAGACTATAAAACTATAAACTCCTGCTCCTGCCATCTTGTTTCAGAATCTGACAAGGAAGTTGGGCTTAAAAGTGACTATTCATATTGTAAGTAAATGGCAAAGTTGTGATGGGACTCAGGTCTTTCCAATTCCAAAGGCCATACATATCCTTTCTACTAAACTCTTGCCAAAAATCGCCTAATTCTGACTTGTCCCTTTTGAAATGGACACTGACATAGTAAAGAATGATCATAAGAGAGCTGCCATGATCATTCTCTATTTTCCAAAGACTTACTGAGCACCTTCTATGTCACTAGCTCCCCACCAGGTGCTGGGAATCCAATAATGACAAGGTAGATCATTCCTTACCTGCATGAAATCCATATTTTACTGAAATGTAACAAGGGTTTAATGAAGTTAATATGCCTGGTGTCCCAGTCTAGGCTTAGGAGAAGTGAGTACTCATCAAATTATAGCTGTTTTTACTGTGTCTTGTTTTATTCTCCAAGTGCTAGTCAGTAGCCTGCCAAATGCATTTATCAAATAATCCATCAAATTACCCACATTCTCCTGTAATTCCAATGACTTGGGAAGAGGAATTAATAGTTCAAGGCCTGCCTGAACAACTTAGTGACTCTGTCTCAAAATAAAAAAATAAGAATAAAAAGGAATGTGGATAGAGTTCATTATTAAAGCATCCCTGGATTTGATCCACAATACTGCAGGGGGGAAAAACTGCAAGAAATGACTTCTTAAAGATGGAAAAATGGGATATTCTGGACTCTTCTTCCCTTCAGAAACACCAGTTCATCAGCAAGACACATCAGTTCCCCCAATCTTTGCTTATATGCCATGAAAATGCACCCAAGAAATACAGATGTTTCCCACTTACAGTTACTTCCCAGCAAAATCATTATAAATTGAAAATAGGATAAATCAAAAATGTATTTAATATATCTAACCTTCCAAACAGCATAAAACAGAAGCACAGTGCACGGTGGACCATCAGCCTCTCCCGGTGTTCACCTGGCTGCTCAGAAGCTACACTTGCTGCCACTATCCAGCCTGGGAGGGAGAATCACATCACACATCACTAGCCAGGAAAAGATCAAAATTCAAAATCTGAAGAATATTTTCTACTCAACGTGTATGATTTTCATACTACCATAAACTTGAAAAATCACAAGTTGATAGGTTGGCGACCATCTGCATCCTATAATCAAAAATCTGTTACCATCTCATGTTGTGTTTTTACAATAATAAAAAAATCATAATTAAAGGAAATTTTAAAAAAACAAGTAGAAAAAAGACCAAAAAAAGATTCCTAGCCCATAAATAGGAGGGAACAATATACCCAAAGGAAGGAAGTAACTTGGCACAGACCATTTCTTCCATAGGAGCCTCTCCCAGGAGACTGCAAACTCTCTCAAGGTGGCAAGTCCACCCCATTATTCTTTCTATTGTCCCTGGGATCTTTTGAGTGTTGAATGCACATGGATGCTGACTAATCAGTCTTCCAGTATTTTTATTCTTCTAATGTTGACAACTTTAGATACTGTGACAAGTGCTGAAGAGAGATTTGGGGGCAAATGCACTTTTATGCCCCACATCTCTTTTCTGTGTAGCAAAAAACGTGTCATCCTTTTTTGAATGCTGAATGCTGCCCTTTCCTAGCTGCATTAATATGGCCAACTTATACCCTCCCAGAGATCCATTTCCACACTTGTAACAGAAGGTGTAAGAGAAAAATAATAATACCTTCTTCCTAGTGTGGAGACAAGTAAATTAGTGTATGAAAAACACTCAGGATGTATGCACACAAGACTATTAACTATTATCATTACTATTATTTTGTCTATTATTATTATTGTCATTATCTATTTTCATAAAGGCCAGTCTGAAGGGACTATTCCCATCCCTAGAGTGATACATTTTTAAACAAAATCTCAGAGCCTGGATTTTTAAAATTACAATGTTGTTGACTACAAATCTCTGACTTATAGTTTTTTCTTAAAATGTGGTAGTGCTATCTAATCTACTGTAATCTTCCATCAGTCATTGAGGAGACTCTATAATTACTATAGTAGAAAACTGTAATAGTGCATATTAAATTCCATCTTCTGGAGAACTGACTTTTTATTGAGAAATTTATTTTTTGAACAACCATACAAGTTTTTAACAAAATAATATAAAATGTATATAGATTCTGAAGATTAGATTTACCCCCAAGAGTGCCCCCGACAATTACCCACCCTTATCCCTCCCTTCCCCTTCCCACAACAACCCTAAAAAAAAAGTATTAGGTTGTGTAACATTACATGATATCTGGATTTAACGTCTGATATTAGATCACTTCTCTTAATGGCCAGGGTCTATCTAGTTCCAGCCTCCACAGATGAGTGAAGACATTCGACCCTTGGTTTTCTGAGTTATGCTGATTTTACTCAGCATAATTTCTTCCATAGCCATCCATTTACCTTCAAAGGCTGCAATATCATTGTTTCTAATTGCTGTGTAAATTCCATAGTATATATGTACCACAGTTTTTGGATCCATTCATCCAGTGAGGGTCATCTGGGTTGTTTCCATAATGTAGCAATTGTAAATTGAGCTGCAATGAACATAGATATTGCTGTGTCACTATAATCTGCTGATTCTAAATCCCCTGGAAAAATGCACAGGAGAGGAATAGCAGGATCATATGGTGGGCTCATCCCTAGTTTTTTGAGGATTTTCCACACTGCTTTCCAGAGGGGCTGTACCAGTCGGCAGCTCCACCAACAGTGTGTTATTGTCTCTATCTCTCCAAATCCCCTCCAGCATCTATTATTGTTTATTTTCTTCATTTTTGCCATTCTGACTGCATAAGGTGATATCTTAATGTGGTTTTCATTTGCATTTTTCTGATTACTAACGATTTAGTGCACTTTCTCATGTATTTATTGGCTTGATCAATGTCCTCTGTTGAGAAGTTTCTATTTAGCTCTTTGGCTCATTTACTAATTGGGTTGTTTGTGTTTTTATAGTTGAGGTTTTTGAGGATTTTGTAGATTCTGTATATGAGACCCATGTCAGAGGAATCATAGCCTATGATTCTCTCCATTTCTGTAGGAAACCTCTTGACTCTTTTGATTGTTTCCTTGGCAGTACAAAAGCTTTTTAGCTTTATGGCATCCCATTCACTGATTTTTGACTTTACTTCCTTCACTTTAGGAGACATGTTGAGAAAGTCTTTGCTTACTCCCAAATGCTGAAGGGTTAGACCTAATTTATCTTCCATCAGTTGCAAGGTAGCTGGTTTTAATTCCTAGCTCCTTGATCCATTTTGATTTGATTCTCGTACAAGGAGAAAGATATGGGTCTAATTTCAACTTTCTGCAAGTGGCTGTCCAGTTTGTCCAGCACCATTTGTTGAAGAGGCTATCTCTCCTCCATGTAATATTTTGTCCTCCTTTGTCAAAAATCAGATGTTTAAAGATTTGAGGGCTAGTTTCAGGGTCTTCTCTTCTATTCCATTGGTCTTCTTTCCTATCTTAATACCAGTACCATGCTGTCTTTGTTACTACAGCTCTGCAGTATAGTTTTAAATCTGGTATGGCAGAACTGATCTGATTCGTCTTTCTTGCTTAGTAGTGTTTTGGTAATTCTAGGTTTCTTATTTCAATAATTTTTGTTGTAGAAATCTTTGATTTCTCTTGTAAGGTTAATTCCCAAGTATTTTTTTTTCAAAGATATTTTGAATAGGATTGATTTCCTGACTTCTTCATCAGTTCTATTATTATTAGTGTATAGGAAAGCTATTGATTTATGTGTGTTGATCTTGTATCCTGCCACGTTGCTAAATCTGTTTATAAGTTCAAGCAGTTTACTGATGGAGTTTATTGGATCTTCCAGATACAGGATCATGTTGTCAGCAAAAAGAGAGAGTTTGACTTCCTCTCTTCCTAGTTTTATCCCTTTGATTTCTTTCTCTTGCCTAATTGCTCCAGCTAGGGTGTCAAGGACAATTTTGAATAAAAGTGGTGAGAGCAGACAGCCTTGTCTTGTTCCTGATTTTAGTGGAAATTCTTTCAGCTTTTCTCTGTTTTGTATTATACTAGCTGAGGGTTTAGCATATATAGCCTTTACGTAGTTCAGAAATGATCCTTTGAACCCTATCTTCTCTAGAGTTTTGAACATAAAAGGTGCTGGATTTCATCAAAAGCCTTTTCTGCATTGATTGAGATGATCATATGGTTTTTGTCCTTGATTCTGTTTAAGTGGTGAATTACGTTAATTGCTTTGCCTGTGTTGAATCAGCCCTGCATTCCTGGGATGAAGCCCACTTGATCATGACGAATTATCTTCTTTATAAGTTTTTGAATATGGTTTGCTAGTATTTATTAAAGATTTTTGCATGCAAGTTCATCAGGGATATTGGTCTGTAGTTTTCTTTTTTGATGTATCCTTGTCAGGTTTTGGTATCAGAGTTATGGTTGCTTCATAAAAAGTGGAAGGGAGCATTCCCTCCTTTTCAATTTCTTGAAATAACTTATTAAGGAGAGATGTTAGTTCCTCCTAAAAAGTGTGGTAAAAATCAGCATGGAAGCCATCAGGTCCTGGGCTTTTCTTCTTTGGTAGACTTTTTTTTTT
>PVKS010003247.1:90913-106522 GCA_004027875.1 Aplodontia rufa | reverse complement strand
AGAGGGAGGGAGTAGTGGGGAATCAATTCAGAGGGAAACCTTCGACTTTCATGAGAAGTCCAATTAAAACGGGGGTTTAATAGGGGGAAGCATTGAACCATAGGGAACCTAAGGGGGGAAAATATGGAATGTCATCAACCATGGCTTGCTCTGTGATTATACATTTGTTCTTGATTGTTTGATAATGATTCCCTACTAATTGTAAGTCCATATTTAACTAATAAAAAAATACCAGAATTAGGGATATATACTAATTATTTTTATTTTTTAACTTACTGTATTTTCCTCATTTAGATAGATATTCCTCAGAAATTATCTCTTATAGCACCAAGTTCTGTGATTATTAGACATTTACAATTTCTTGCTCCAAGATAAGTTCCAGAAATACAGTTATCAGGTCATAGCATAAAATCATATTTCTGGACATATATATTACAAAATTGCTTTCCTTTGAGAAATAACTTATAACTCTACCAATGTCATATGAAAGCACCTGTATATCTTAAACCTGGCCAGCCCAAGACAGTAGTTAAACTTTTTCAATCTTTATAGTTTGAGAGGCATGTCATGGTGTCTCATAGTTTTTATTTGATATTAGTGAATTTTTTCATATATTTGTATGAAATTTTAATCTTTTTAAATTATCTCTTAGTGTCCTTTTTTGTTTTTTGTTTTTAAAGAGAGGAAAGACAACGAGAGAGACAGAGAGAATCAATTTTTATTGAGTTTCACATGGCCCTTGTTGCTCTGACACTTGGTTGTGTACATGGGTGCTGGGGTTTGAACCCATGTACTCATACATGCCAAGCAAGCACCGTAACCACCAAGCCGTCGCTCCAGCCCCCTCTTTTTTTGTTTGGGCTGGGTTGGTGGCTCAGTGGTTTCGGAGCTTGCGCAGCATATGCGGGTTGCGGGTTCAAGCACCAGCACCCACATGCACAACTGGGTGTTGGAGCGATGAAGGCCATGTGAAAAACTCAGTAAAAGTTGAATCTCTGTCTCTGTCTCTGTCTGTCTGTCTGTCTCTCTATCTCTCTCTCACTGTCCCTTTAAAGAGGGAGGGACAGTGAGAGAGAGAGAGCTCCAGCCCTCTAGAAATATTTCTTAATGGGAATATCTGTGCCTGTATGTGTGAGTGTGAGTGAATGTTGATTAACTTTTGTACTGTTTGTTGAGAGTTGGTTGTTTGGCTTTTAGTTATCAACTTGAGATTAATATATAGGTTTTTTCATTTTTATGTAGTCATATCTCTCAATATTTTTCTTTAGATTTTCTCAATTGTTGGGTTTACAGAATTCTGTTTTGAAATCAGTGAAACATTCTGCTAGATTTGCTTGTACATCATCGTTTGGTTGAAGTGGTAATTATTTTACCTAAATAATTCTCTATTTCTTCTGGGATAAACTTGGAATTTGGAGTGTACCTTGTTTTAACTCAAGATAAGTTATACTGCATGCTTTTATAAAAAGTCAATACTTATGCTATTGTCAAGTATATCTAAAAAAAAAAAACAGTATAGGAGAAAGAAAGAGGAAGGGGAAATACTGGGAACTTGGTTAAAACAAAGTACACTCCAAGGGATACATTTTTAATTATGGTATGAGAACTGAAACTAGCTTGAATGTTGTCCATTTCTATAATTTGTTGAATGACATACCTTTCTCATTAACTTAATGTTTCCTTTTTCAAATTTTAAGCGGTCTGCTTTGAAGTTCATCTTTTCTCTTGATTTTTCTTATACTTTTATATAAATGTTATAGCATTTAATTAAAATCTTCATAAAATATTTTAATGTGATAATGTCTTTTAATGTCTTCTTCCTCACCTGCCCCCCACACACACATATTATTATTCTTTTCTTCAGTATTCTAACCTTTTTGTCCTTCTGGAGACATTTTAGAATCATGCCATTGTTTTCCAAGGAAGGGGGGGAAATCTCAGTATTTTGATTGGATTTTTAATAGAACTCTTATATGGAAAAATAAATTAAAACTCTCCTATTAATATAATTATCCATTCATAATCATACTTTGTCTATTTATTCTGAGACCCAAATGTTACTTGTATTTCCTAGGAGTTTTTATTATTTTGCTGCTGTTCTTTTTTTTTTAAGAGAGAAAATCAGTTTTTAAGTTTTTCATGTGGCTTTTGTTGCTCAGACACTTGGTTCTGTACGTAGTACAGGGGTTTGAACCTGTATCCTTGCACATTCCAGGCAAGCACTGTAACTGCTAAGCCACTGCTCCAGCCCCTTTGCTGCTGTTCTTAATAGATATTTCCCCTGTTATATCTTCTGAGTTTTTCTGTTTTCAGTATTTATCTTATACCTGAAAACTTTAGTGAATTTTCTTACTGATTTTAAACAATTTATAGTCTCCTTTCTCTTTAAATTTTATTTAGGTATATAATCAATATCTACAGATAATCTCTTTCCTAAAAGTTAGACCTGTTTCTGCTTATATTTTGTTACACTGCCCAGAACTGTAGGATAGCATTGAATAATATAGTAAACAGTAGACATGCTTGTCTTTCCTGACTATAATGAAAACAGCCTTGTGTGTGTGTGTGTGTGTGTGTGTGTGTGTGTGTGTGTGTCATTATGTTGGTCATTGGTTTGAAACAGATTTTTTTTTTTAAGAGAGGGACAGTGAGAGAGAGAGAGAAAGAGAGAATCAATTTTATTTAGTTTTTCATGTAGATTTTGTTGCTGTCTGACACTTCATTGTGTATGTGATGTTGGGGTTTGAACCCACATCCTCACACATGCCAGGCAAGCATCATAACCACTGAGCCACCACTCTAGCTCCATGAAATAGATAATTTTTATCATGCTGAGAAAGTAGTCTGTCTTTTAGGAATTGTTATAAGGAAAAGATGTTAAATGTTATTAAGATTCTTTTCAGCATCTATTCACACACTCATTTTGATTTCTTAATTAACATATTGTATCTTAATATTGCTAGATTGCTAATAATAAATAGTCTGGGGTTTTTTTTTTTTTAGATAAAACATCCCTAATCTGTTGACTTTCTATGTGTTAGATTTATTAGTTTCATTTTTAAATTAGGGTTCTGTAGATATTTTTTATCCTGTTCTTTGTATGTTTTTTAGTATTATGGTTATATCCAGCTTTATAAAATGAATATTATCTATTGCCATTAGGAAGAACTAAAATTGCTAATTTTTCTTTCAATTTGCTTCATCCTTATTTTTCTTTTAATTCTTGAAACAATTTTATTGTTTGTTTTCCAAAATCCATTTCATTGTGATTTTCCAAATAGATACTAGTAGAGATTCAGACATGATATTATAATTCTTTATTATAGTCTTTTTCTCATCATAATCTTGTGGGTTTCTTAAAAATTTTTCTTGATTACAGAAAAGATGGTGGATGTGAGTTAGACAGCAAATACCAGTCTCTTCACAATATTGGAAGGAGGTAGTGAAGGAAAAAACAGAATTGAGACAGTTTTATTACACATATATATCCAGTTTTGAAGAAGAGAGCAGAGATCAACTGCCACAAGATTTTGTTCTTAAAAGACTGAGATCAACTGCCACAAGATTTTGTTCTTAAAAGACTGATTCAGAAGTGATTTTAGTAAAAAGGGCCCAAGTGGCATCATTTAAAGTGGGGCTGATATTGGGATCAGCAGAGGTCACACATTAAATTAAAATATCATTATCTAGATATCCACCCAACCCACAGCTCCTAAGAAAACGAAGCTCATAAAGTAGTCCTCCACTTAAAATTTTTCTTGGTACAGATAATCATGTTAACGCAGGTAGTATGTTCAAGGTAACAGTTTCTTATTTATTATCTTATGTTCTGTTTTTATCTTATTAGTTGCTGTTGTTATTTTCCATCTTTCTCATAAGCTTTATTTTCTTTTTGTTACATTTAGAATTTAAAAATATCTTAATTTTCTTCTGTTTTTTGACAGAGAAAAAATCTTAGGCTATGTATGTTTTTCTCAAGGTCTAGACCCTATCCATTCTCTTAAATCACAACTTAAACATTACTGTTTCTGGAAATCTTTTTCCTAAACTACTCCTACCTTACCTTTCCAAGCTATGTATCTACTTCCATGTGCTTTCACAGAACCCTGTAGCACTTACCTATAGTACCATTGATCACACTGCATATTAGTATTAGTTATTCTTGTTACTTCTTTCCAAAAGCAGCTATTAAAAACTATATAGTCTGTGGGTTCCCAAATCTTACTCTTTCCAAAAATAATTTATCTTTGTTGCTAGATGGTCAAGTACTCAGGGGCAGGAATCATCTCTTTTGCCATGTTGCTTACCTCAAGTCTATCCAGTTATGTAGCTTCTACCTCAATTGTTCTACTGAAATTGTCTTTCTGTAGGTTTGTATCCAAACCATCAAGTCTAAAGTTCTTTCAGTCTTCACCATCTCTTTAACTTACCTAATTAATTAAGTTTAATTTAAGTATGTTTTAAAATTAGAATACTTTTAGGTTTACACAAATATCAATTGGAAATTATAGAGTTTACACTTGTTCAGTTTCCCCTATTATTTGCATCTTGTCTTAGTGTGGCACATTTTGTTTAAATTGATTAGCAAATACTGAAATATAATAGTTAACTATTATATAATTAGTATATTCACAAGGCTATGCAGCTGTCATTATAATCTATTTTAAAATATTTTAGTCCCTGTGAAAAGAAGCCACTACCATTACCAAGGTAATCCCTATTCCCCTGAAACACAACTCTCTGTCCCTTGGCCTTAAACAACAATAATCTACTTTCTGTCTTTATGGATTTTCCTATTCTGGATATTTCATATACATAGAATCAAACAATATGTGGTGTCTTGTGGAAACATCTTTGACTTACCATGATGATTTCAAAGTTCACCCACATTACCACACATCTAAGTACTTCATTTCTTTGTATAATATTCCATTATATGGATATAATAGTAAGTTTGTCTTTTCATTCATTAATTGATGGACATTTTGGGTTGGTTTCATTTTTTAAGTGTTATGAATAATTCTGCTCTGAACAATCCCATACAGTTTTTGGTTTGGACATATTTCACTTCCCTGAGTTTTACCTCAGAGTATAATAGCTGGATGATGTAATAACTAACATTTTAAGGAACTGCCAGTGGTACAGTAGCTGCACTATTTTATATACTCACCAACAGGGTATGAGTATTCTATATTCTTCACATCCTAAAATAATATTGTCTGTCTTTTAAAATAGATATGGGGTAGTATTGTTGTGATTTTGTGTGATTTACATTTCTCTTAATGACTTATAAGGTCATTTTTTTCAGTGCTTATTGGCCATTTGTATATTTTTTTGAAAAATATCTATTCAAACTTGTACTGAGTAATAGTGTCTCCTTAAAATTTCACGTTTATCCAGAACTTATGAGTATAATTTGAAAGGAGAGTTGTAGATATAATTAGTTAAGATTTGCACCTTAATTTGATGATTGGTATCCTTATAAGAAGGCCATTTGAAGTCACACAGACATATGTACATAGATAGCCATATGAAGGTAGAGGCAGAAATTGCAGTGATACAGCTACAAGCTAAGAAATCCTGAGGATTGTTGACAATCATTAGAGGTTAGGAGGAAGCAAAAAAAGGTACTCTACTAGAGCCTTTGGAGGGAACATGGCACAGTCAATACTTTGGTTTGACAGCCTCCTGAACAGTGAGAGAATAAATATTGTTTAAAGCCACCTAGTTTGTATAATTTGTTATAGAAGCCTTAGGAAACTAATGCAGAATTATTTCCCATATTTTAAATTGAATTACCTTTTTGCTATTGAGTTTGTAAGAGTTATTTATACATTTTTGGATATAAGTTCCATATCAGATATGATTTACAAATATTTTCTCATTATGTATGTTATCAAATCACTTGCTGGATATATCATCTATAACACAAAAATGTTTAATTTTGATAGTCTAGTTCACCTATTTTCTTTTGTCACTTACTTTTTTGTGTTGTTTAAGAAGACCTTGCCCAGGGACTGGAGCGGTGGCTCAGCAGTTACAGCACTTGCCTGGCATGCGCAAGTATGCGAGTTCAAACCCCAGCACCGCGTACACTATAAAGTGTCTGAGGAATGAAAGTCACATGAAAAACTAAATAAAAATTGCTTCTTTCTCTTTCTCTCTCTCTCTCTCTCTCTCACTGTCCCCTCTTTCTTTAAAAAAAAAAAAAAGAAGAAGAAGAAGAAGACCTTGCCCAGTGCAAGGCCATATATTTTCTTCTAAGACTTTTGTGTCTGTAGCCTTTGTATTTAGGTCTGTAATCCATTTTTTGTTTGTTTGTTTGTTTGTTTTGTTTTGTTTAAGAGAGAGAGAGAAAGATCAAATTTATATCTTTTTTCATTAGGCCTTCATTTCTTTGACACTTAGTTGTGTATATGGTGCTGGGGTTTAAACCCGGGTTCTTGCACATCCAAGACAAGCTCTCCAACCACTAAGCCACCTCTCCAGCCCCCTATGATCCATTTTGTAGATGGTATAAGAGTCCAATTTCATTTTTCTACATGTAGATTATTTAGCTGTCCCAGTACCATCTGTTAAATAGAGTTCTTTCCCTCTATTGCTTTATCTTGATACCATTATCAAAAAGCAAATAGCCACGAATAGTAGTGTATTTTTAGATATACATTTCTTATTATATGTCAGTACACATTGCCTTGGTTTCTTTGGCAGCAAGAAAATGTAAGTCCTCCAGCTCTGTTCTTTTACAGGATTATTTTGACCATTCTGAGTCTGTTGCATTTTCCTGAGAATTTTATTATCAGCTTATCAATTCCTACCAGATAGGCAACTGAGGTCTTATTAGGGATTGCATTGAATCTGTGGAATAATTTAGGGAATATTGTCATCTTAACAGTATTAAGTTTCTCAGTTCATGATTTTTTTAAATTTAGATTTTTAATTACTTTAAATAATGCTTTATAGTTTTCAGAATATTTTGTGCTTATTAAATTTATACTTAAGTATTTATTCTTTCTGATGATGTTATAAAAGGAATATTTTTCTTCATTTTGTTTTTGTATTGTTCATTGCTCTTATAGAAATGTAATAGATATTTGTATATGGATCTTGTGTCCTTCAACCTTGCTGAACTCATTATTAACTCAAAAATCTTTCTAGTATATTCTTGAGAATTTTCCATATATAGAAATCATATTATTTGCAAATGGGGGTATTTTTACTTACTCCTTTCAAATCAGATTACTAAATCAAAATCTTATTATATCTATTCAGATATTCAGTTTCTTTTTTAGATTTCAGTAATTTATATCTTTCCAGGAAATTGTCCACTTAATCTAATATCAAATTTGCCCACATAGTTGTTTATAGTATTCATTTATCCCTGTTATTTCTGTAAGATATATAGTGATGTGCCTTCTTGCAGTCCTGATTTTTGTGAATTCTTTTTTTTTTTTTTTCTTCTTAGTGTAGCTTAAAATTGTCAATTTTATTCATGGTCTTTAACAACATTGATTTTTCTCTATTTTGATATTAGTACATTAGGCTGATGTTAGTAGAGACAGTCCAGCTCTTGGTACTGTGAACATGTTATCTTTTTTCATGGCTTTTACTTTAAACTTCATCTATGTCTTTGAATCCAAAATATGTTGATGGTGGTTGATTGTTTGGAAACAACTGTTCATTTTCTAGTAATAATGTGCAGCCTCTGTTCTTCCTGCTCATATTTTTTTAAATATTATTTTAGGGTGGTGTTTTAGCCTATTAAGGATCTTTCCTGGATTTACAGTACCTACTTATTAATCAAAGTTTGCACTTAAAACCCCTTAACCAGCTAGATTTTTTTAAAAATTTACTGTTGGAGGTGTGTGGCCTCGAGGCTACTGTCACTATTCAGAGCATTTCATTTTTTTCCCATCTTCACCCAGAGTCTAATGGCTTGAAGGTTTACTCTCTAGTCATTCCAAAAAGAGCAAGCTTTGGGCCGTGCACATAGACTGCCAGACTGCCAGGAATGATTAGATGTTATTTTTAAGTCTTATATCCTTGGCTTCTACCCATAGAGCCTCACTCAGTACCATTGAGGCTCTTCCTGTGTTGATAGGTCTGGGTGTCACTTTGGGAATATTGCACACCTTGCTCCTTCTTGCTCCTGATTGGTCACAGCCTGGTACCTATGCACATGCTTCTTGACCTCCAGAATTGATTGTGATCCCAGAAGCGCTCTTCTTCACTGTGTCTTTTCCTAGTCCTCTTTGTTAACTTTTTTGCTGCTTTCCTGTTTTGCTCTTGTCGTAGAGCTGCCCAGATAAGGTTGTTCTTTCAGGCAGAACTACTGCAAAGTTCTTTGTCCTTATGGCCTGCCTTTTATCCTGGGTACCTGAGCCAGGGTTAAGAACTGGTTTTTCCTGGAGTGACACCTTCACTCTATAATTGGGATCTTGAGGGAGGGTTTAGCAGTCTCTGTTCTTGGCGTATTCCTCCTAGCAAAATCTACACATACACCTAGCAAGCTGGAATGGAGAATGCTGGGACCCTCGACCTGGAGCACATGCTCCACTGCACCCACTTTGACTTTAATTCTTATTTACTTATTGTTGATGGCTGTGTTTTGTTTTGTTTTGTTAATTTCTTCATGGTAATGAAAACTTCTGGTAATAAAAGTTGTCAATCCATGCTTTGATAAATTAACATTGACCAAACATAGTATACCCTACTTAGCTTGGAAAACCAAATATTTCTTGTAAGAAATTTGCTTTTATGAACATATTTAAATTTAGAGAGAACTAAAAATGTATAAGGACTTGGAAATTCATACTGTTTTATGTTTGTATATGTGTTTCATTTGTATTATAAGTACTCTGAAGAAATGAATCATTTCTCACTCGTCTCTGTATTCCTATTAGTTTTTTTTTAAGAGATAGAGGGTCAGTGAGTGAGAATCAATTTTATTTAGTTTTTCATATGGTTTTTGTTGCTCTAATATTTTGTTGTGTATGTGGTGCTAGGGTTCAAACCTGGGTCCTTGCACATGCCAGGCAAGCACTGTAACCACTGAGCCACTGCTCCAGCCCCTTCCTATTAGTTTTAAAACACAGTCCTTTTAGCCCTGGGATTCAGCCATACTATACAACAGACAACTCTTCACATCCTTATGCATTCGCATTATCTGTCCTTCCTCATACTTTTTATCTTCATTTGTCAGTCTTTCTAACCTTCACCTAACTCAATATTACCTTCTCCCATAGGTTGCCCTCTGTTTCTCCAGTCAGAAGTAATGGTGCCTTTTTTTCTGTTCCCAAGGCAGTTTTGTAACTTTTATGATGTCTTACTTATATTGTAATTATTTGTCTTGTACTATAAGATATCTTTTTTCATCTTCTCATTGCTGTATACTTTGCACATAGAACTTAATTATTGGATGAATGAATGGAAAAATGAATGATTAAATGAATGGTGTAATCATTTGTTTTGCAGCCGAGAGACACACAAGATTGCAGTATTTTATGTTGCTGAAGGACAAGAAGATAAACACTCCATTCTCACCAATACAGGGGGAAGTCAAGCATATGAAGATTTTGTAGCTGGTCTTGGTTGGGAGGTACTTTTTTAATTATACAAAATATTTTATAGTTAATCCCTTGATATACTTGGAATATGGGTCCCAGGATCACCCCCAACTCCACTGGATACCAAAATCCAAAGATGTTTAAGTCCCTTATACAAAATAGTGTAGTATTTGCATATGCACATATCCTCCTGTATACATTTTTTTTTTTAAAGAGGGGACAGTAAGAGAGAAAGAGAAAAGCAATTTTTATTTAATTTTTCATGTGACTTTCATTCCTCAAACACTTTGCTCTGTACATGATGCTGGGGTTCGAACTAGCGTACTTGAGCATGCCAGGCAAGCGCAGTAACCACCGAGCCATCACTCCAGCCCCCCCCTCCTTTATACTTTAATTCATCTTTAGATTACTTGTAATAGCCAATGTAATAGAAATTCTATATAAATAGTTATACTGTATTGAGAAATATTGACAATGGAAAAGATCAATACATGTTCAGTACAAGTACAGTTGTGTGTGGTTTTTGGTTTTTGTTTTTGTTTTTTTCCATCTATTGTTTGAATCCATAGATGTAGAATGATGGCTCTTTGGAAGCAGAAGATTATTTCTCTTTTTCTTTTCAGCTTTAGAGGTATTTTAGGAAATACAACAACATAATGATGAATTTATTGTTTCTAGTTTATGTATCATATGCAAATATAGTAGCAATTGACACTTAGAGTATTGACTGTTTTTTGAGAGACTATTTGGTCAAATAATACTAAACTCATAATTTCGAAGATCTAAAATTTCATTTACAGTCATAACCACTGTGTTGGTGATCTTTAAACTAAGACTTTAGGTCTGTACAAAGCCTTTCCATGGGCACATGTGCATGCTTAGTTTTGAGGAAATTAATTTCCAGATCCTCAACTTACTAATAAGTAATGTCAAAGGATCTTTCTGGACTCTCTTGCCTCTCTTTTTCTGTTTCTACTTCTTAAAAGAAGGGCACACTATTCACCCACCCCAAATCCTACCTTGTCCCAGAGAGTTATGGCACCAGTTCAAGAGGGTGTTCTCTGAAATGAGTCTCTTAGAGCAAAGCAAGAAATAGTGAAAGGTGTTGCATTTATGTTGTCCTGGTAACCAACTCAAAGTTCCTGTATCACATCTATTTTAGAATTATACCTCAGATGCTAGATATTTTTCATAGAGGTTTATGTTGATATTCTTATTTGAGTTTAAAATGAAGTATCAACATTCTAACAAAATGAATCGGCTGATTTTATCATTAAGCTAAAAGCAGACATTTTATGTATATTGATCAACCAAATCTGTAGCTTTAAAGTTTTGACAAAAATATATTTAAAGTACATATATGTGAAACATAAGGTACGCTGTAAGTTATATCTTTTTGGCAGTCACTTAAATTTGTGATGAAAATTTTTATTATAATGTTGTTAATTTAATACATAATTTCTCAAAATGCTTATAGAATTGTTGAAGACCATTGCAGTAGACCTTTTGGGCATTCTTCTCAGTGTTGTTAACAATGTACAATATATTTGGTCTTTAGCATTTAGTATATACTTTTATAGCTGATTTGCTATTTTACTTTAAATGAATTACCTAAGCTCTGTAAGCCTCTTTTCATATACCACAGGGAATAATACTTTCCTACCCAGTGGAGATAATGTTCAGTAGAGATAATGTATCTGAAAATTCTTTTAGAAGAATAAAAATATTGTAAATAAATAAAATGCCATAAAAATATTAGTAACAGTGAGGGAGACATGAAAAGACTTATAACAAGTAATGCAAATCAAGATAATGTGGTGTGGTTCTAATATGAGGGTAGACATATAGATCACATCTGGAATAGAATTGAGAGTCCAGAAAGAAACCTACTTATCTATAGTCAAGTGGTCTTTGATGTTGATGCCAAGACCATCCAGAGGAGAGTCTCAACAAATGGTGCTGAATAACTGGATAGCCATATGCAAAAGAATGAAGTCAGAATTTATACTGTATATAAAAATTGACTCAGAGTGGACTTCAGGGTGGCTATGATCAAAAATAGATTTGTTAGGATTTAGAACAGTCTGAATCCTCATTCGTTACAGAGGGGTTGTAAAATGGTGTAACCACTGTGGAAAACAGTCTGGCAGCTTACAAATAGTTAAGCATAGACATGACGAATGGCCAAACAGTTCTAGGTACATTCTTGGAGAAATGAAAACACTAGTCTGCCCATAAACCTGTACATAACGTGTTTATAGCAGTATTATTCATAATAATATAATGGAGAAAACACCTCATATGTCCTTCTATGGGAATGGATAAATCATATGTGGTACATTCACACAAAGGGTTAATCAGCCATTAAAAGGAATAATACTTATACATACTACAAGAAGAATATACCTTGGAAACATAATTCTAAATGAAGAAAAAGTTGCAAAGACTACTTAATTATAATGCATTTAGATGTGATATCCACAATAAATATATCTGTAGATGGAACTTTTCTGTGAATATACTAAAATTCATCAAATTGTACAGAGGGACCTTCCTTTCTAGAATGTTTGAATAGACATACTGTCCCTATTCTGTATACCAAGCACAACAGAAACCCTCACTGTTACTTAAAAACTAATATAAGTGGGCTAGATGGGTAGCTCAGCAGGTAGGGCACTTGCCTGGTATGCACAAGGACACAAGTTCAAAGCCTAGCACCACGTACATAATAAAGTGTTGGAACAACAAAGGCCACATGAAAAACTAAATAAAATTGATTCTCCCTTTCTCTCTCTCACTGTCCCTCTCTCGCTAAAAAAAAATAATAATAATAATGTAATAATAATATAAGACTGAAAGGTAGAGAGAAGGCAAAACAGCTAGAACTTTGGGATTGAGAAATGACATAATGGTAAATTTTCTGACTTTGTTTTGTTTTGTTTGGGGGTTTTTTGAGTTGTGTGGTGAGGGGATTATTTGTTTGCTTGTCCACATATATCCAAGACTTGGAACTGAAGATGTTTTGGTAACTGAAAAATATAAACAAGCACAAACAAACAAACAAACAAAAAATAGACAGTTACTGGTCTACTCCAGCCAAATACTGTACTACAGAAAATGCTTTGATTCCATCCCCACCCCTTAGAACAAAGGTCAAATGGGGAACCTAGACTTTCCTCCTTCATGACGCTATAATGAGGTGTCCCCAACACCACACTGAAGAAGTATCAGAGAAGGCCAAGAAGAAAGGCAATACTTTCATCTCTACCAGTTGATAATGAATCTATGTGTGCCCCACACTTAAGTATTAGTAGAAACTACATAGAAAGCCTGGAATTCTGTTCCCACCTAGCAGTAGTGAGACACTCCTATCCTTTCCACTGGAATAGTGTTAGAGGAAGCCTAGTGGATAGTTAAGACTTTCCCTATCACCCAGGAGTAATGAGGCGAGCCTACCAGAGTGTCAGTATACACCACATTGGAAATGAAACTCCTTTTACCACCTAGCAGTAATGAGGCTCTCTTTCCTATCCCAGGTATTGATGGAGTTTTAGTGGGTAACCTATATTCCTACCTTTACCTGGTAGTAACGAGATAGCACCCTGACCATTTCCCCAACTATTTTCCCTGCTGGAACAGTGTTACAAAGCAGCCAGCCAAAATATTTTAAGACTCAGAATCTCATAACGTGAAAATGCCCAGTTTCTATTAAGAATCAATCATTATTCCAAAAACCAGGAAGATCTTAAACAAAATTCAAAAAGTCAATAGATGACCACACCAAGATGACAGATTTTAAAGCAATTATGTAGAAATGCTTCCTTGAGCAATTAGCAACACAGTTGAAACAATAGAAAAATATCAGCAAAGAAATAGAAAATGCAAACAATAACCAAATGGAAATTTTAGAGCTGAATACATAATAATTAAAATAAAAAGCTCAATAACTAGGCCTAAAAACAGAGTAGAATGAGAATGGGGTTACAGAAGAATCAGTAAACTGGAAAATAATAAGCAAAAGAAATCAACCTGAACATCACAGAGAAAATAGACCTAAAAACAATGAACAATATCAGGGACCTGTGGGACTATACTAAAAGAACTAGCATTCTTCTACTCTGAGTCCCAGAAGAAGAGAAACAGGCTGGATCTGCAAAAAGTGCTTGAAGAAGTAATGGCTGAAAACTTCCCAAATTTGACAAGAAACCTAAAGGTATAGATTCAAGAAGCTAGGTGAAACTCAAACAGGATAAACTTAAAGAAATACATAGTAAGATTCATCATTCTGAAAACTGAAGACAAAAAAAAAAAAAAAAAAAAAAAAAAAAAAAAAAAAAAAAAAAAAAAAAAAAAAAAAAAAAAAAAAAAAAAAAAAAAAAAAAAAAACCTTAAGCCTCCAAAGGAAGAAAGTTTACCTTTCCTAAAAGGGGAAAACAACTAGAATAGTGGCTAATTTCCTGTCAGAAACTGCAGACACTAGAAAAAGTGGTATAATATTTTTCAAGTGCTGAAAGTTAAGTGTCAATTCAGAATTCTCCAACTAGCAAAAATATTCTTTGAGAAGAAAGGGAAAGAAAAAAATATACTCAGATTAAGGAAAATTTAGAGAACTTGCTATCCTGAAAGAATCATTGAAAGAAGTTCTATTAACAGAAAGAGAGTGATAAACGAAGAGAGAGCATGGCAAGAAAAATTAAGGGAAAATATACTGTCCTTCTACCCTTTAGTTTTCTTAATTATGTTTGACAATTGAAACAGATCATAACAATTTGATGTACTTCTCAATATATGTAGAGGAAATATTTATGACAATTATAAACAGTGGGGAGGGTAAAGAGACATACAAGGAGGTAGGGTTACTGTACTCAAATAGGTATACTAATAGGCTACAATAACTTATGTATATATAATACATAGAGCAGCCACTAAATAGTGTACAAAAAAAGAATCTTCAAAAAAAGTGATAGATAAAAATAGAATTCTAGAAAATGGTTAAGTAACACATAGGAGTCAGGAAAATAAAGCTGAAAATAAAAAAATAACCCTAAACTGTCAATAATTATGTGAAATATAAATTGTCTAAATATACAAATTAAAGCACAAAGATTGGCAGAGTGGATTAAAATCCATGACATCTATCTGTTAAGTAAAAAAAAAAAAAAAAAAAAAAAAAAAAAAAAAAAAAAAAAAAAAAAAAAAAAAAAAACTTCAAATGTAATAGTATAAATTGGCAGAAAGTAAGAGGATGGAAAAAGTTATAAAAGCAAAGGAATGTTAGATTTGCTATATTAATATTAGAAAAGGTAGATTTTAGAACAAAGAAAATTACCAGAAACAGAGGGACATTATATAATTTATACAAGGATCAATCCACCAAGAAGACATAGCAATCCTAAATGTGTATGCATAAAACAAGAGATGTGAAGCAATGGCTGAAGAATAGACAAAAACCACAGTTATAGCTGGAGTCTACCCGCTCCCAACAATTGAGAGACCTAGCCATAATATCAGCAGGTGTATAGAAGTACTCTACACCGTCAATCAGCAGGATCTATTCTACATTTATAGAGTTCTTCACCCAACAACACAGTGATTCACATTCTTTTCAAGTACCCACAGAATATATACCAAGACAGACAATTTCATAAGCTAAAAAATAAAATAACAAATTTATAGCATTGAAATCATGCTATATGTTCTCCATCCACAGTGGAATCAAACCTAAAATCATTAGCAAAAAGATAACAGGAAAATCTCCAAGCACTTCAATAGGTTGCATACTATATATATGATTCCTTTTATGTGACATTATTGAAATGACAGTTACAAAAATGGAGAACAGTGAGTGATTTCGTAGGGTTAAGGAAGAGCAGGGATGAGGGAGATAGTAAATACAACTCACTTAACAGGGCAACATGGGGATATCCTTGTGGTGTTGAAAATGTTCTGTCTCTTAACCATATCAGTATCAGTATCCTGGTTGTAATATAGTTTTGCATTTGTGGGACCCTGGGTGAAGGATGCGTAGAATTTTTTTTTTTTT
>PVKS010003247.1:0-90813 GCA_004027875.1 Aplodontia rufa | reverse complement strand
TCCTCTCTATCTTTTTCACTGTCCCCTCTTTCTTAAAAAAAAAAAAAAAAAAAGACCAGCAAAGGTTACAAAGCAACACTAAATTGAGATTCTTCTACAGATAGTTGACTTGAAAATAAGTAACTTTCTCAGTTAAAAAAAAACAAACAAAGAACAGATCTACACTGAGCTACTGTTTTTCACCAATCAGATTAGCAAAGATCAAAATTTGATATATTCCTGTATTTTAGAGGGAACAAGGGAAAAAGTATAAGGGAAGCAGGCATTCACATACATTGTTGTTGCCCTCTAAGGAAGGCAGTTTGGTAGTGTGTTTCAAAATTAGAATTGCCAATGGCCTTGACTTAAAGTAAAGCTTTTAACTATCTGTCCACAGATCTGTTTTCACAAATAGGACATTATAGAAGTTCATTGTTACTTGCTGAAGCATTGACTTATAGCAAGATTGGAAACAACCTAAATATCCTTCAAGTAGGAAGCTAGTTATATTATTATACATCAGTGCAATGAACTTTGATGAAGCCATAAAAATAAAACAAAAAAAAAATGAAGCTCTTTATAGAAGGAATATTTTTCAAGACATTTTAAGTACAAAAAGTAAGGTACAGAACATGATATATCCATGTTTTGGTCTCTCTCTCTCTCTCTCACACACACACACACACACACACGCACAGTTACATATGCAGATAATGTTGTTGGAAAAATAATTGGTTTCTGAGAGAGGAACTAAGCAGTGACAGATGAGAGACATAGAAGAAGAAATGATGGTATACTTTTTATACTTTTGATTTTTTAATAATATATTACTACTGAGTCAAAAAATAAATTTTGAAAAACAGATTGAGACAATCTTATATAAATGGCATAAAAACAAATCTGTCATCCATGTGTTCAGCAATTAGTAACTAATATTGATATTTGAGACATATTCAGTTCACATGGTATAGAAATTTGTAATTCCCCATTGTATGGGATATTTGGATTTTATTGTTTTAAAGTATATGCATAAGTGATTTTTCTCTAATGGACACAATTTATTTTTAAGGTTTTTTTTCCTTGCTGTATTTCCCTAATTTTCTCCAGGAACTACAACTTCCTAGTTCTATGTATCATACATGTAAAAGGAATACCGTCCAATGCAATGACCCTGATATTAATGTGTATTATATAATCAGGAGATAAAAATTTTTAGAGGACTTTGTAGTTTTTTAATGTAACTGAAGTATTGCATTGTTGCATTTTTAATCTGGACTATGATAGGTATTAAAAAACTAGGAAGCTAGTTTATGAGTAAATATGACACACCTAATTAATCATTCTGTCAAATTGACATTACTGTTTTAACTTTTCCCCAAATCATTTCCACTTTTGATTTTTACTCTCTCAACTTGGTGTCCCCCCACAGTCTTTATGATTTACTATTAACAAAAGTTGCATAGTGCACAGCAGTTAATTTCTTTTCTAAGTAATTCCTACTAATTATGGATCCTCATACTTGAGAAAAATACTACACTAGTCTGAACAGAATCAGCTCTGCCTAATACAGTGGTGCCTTAGTTTCCATGGCAGATTGGTTCCAGAACCCCCTTTGGATACCAAAATCCATTAAAACTCAGGTCCCTTATGTAAAATAGCATAGTGTTTGCATAATGCATATCCTCTTGTATACTTTAAATCATCTCTAGATTAATTATAATATCTAATAGCATTTAAATGTTATACAAATAGTTATACTATATGGTTAGGGAATAATTACAAGAAAAGAAATCTGTAGCTGTTCAGTACAGTTTTTTCCTGAATATTTTCCATGCATAGTTGGTTGAATCCACATATGTAGAACCTAAAGATTCAGAGAACTGACTACAATCCTAGATTTAGTATTCATTGATAACATGTAAAAGACTTTGTTCCCAATGTTTTTGTAAAGTGAAAGTTTGAATCTTTTTCAGTAGTGTTTTTGAGTTGTCATTAGTTGATTAATTTTATGTGGCTCTTATTGCTTCTAGGTAAATCTTACAAATCACTGTGGTTTTATGGGAGGACTACAGAAAAACAAAAGCACTGGATTGACCACTCCATATTTTGCTACCTCTACAGTAGAAGTAATATTTCATGTTTCAACAAGAATGCCTTCTGATTCTGATGACTCTTTGACAAAAAAAGTAAGTGCTAAGAGAAAAATGTTAGAGTTAAAATCTAGTAATTGATAAAATTAATACATAAAATATCTAAATAATCCAAGTGATCAGGCACTATTTCTCAGTGTAGTATTTGTATACCCAATGTGATCTTCAGAAACAGGATTATGGGGCTGGAGCAGTGGCTCAGCAGTTTCTGTGCTTGCCTGGCAAGTGCGAGGACCTGGGTTCAAACCCCAGCACCATATACACAACTGAGTGTTGGAGCAACTAAGGCCATGTGAAAAACTAAATAAAGTTGTTTCTCTCTTTCTCTGTCTCTCTCACTGTCCCTCTCTCTTTAAAAAAAATAAAAAAGAAAAACAGGATTATTATATAGTAAAGCATATTTTCCTTAAGAACAATGATGTGATTAAAAAGTACAGTCCTCTTGTAAAAATTTTTATTATATATATTTGAAATTTGCAACATAATGTAATGAGATACATATAGATAATAAAATGTTTACTATGGGGAAGCAAATTAACAGTTATCATCTCACATAGTTATTTTTTGTGATTAAAAAAAGCACCTAAAATCTATTATTAAATGAAAATCTCATCAAATACCATACAGTTTTATTAAACTACAGTCCTCCTGTTCATTAGATCTCTAGACTTGTTTATTCTGCATATCAGCTATTTTGTATCCTCTAACCTATGTCTCACCATATCTTCCCCTTACCCGCTTTAACCGCAGTAGTAGTCTTTACACACACACACACATATACACACACACATACACATATTCCAGGTATAAATGAGATCATACAATGATTTTCTTTGGCCTTTTTCACTTAGCGTAATGTTCTCAAGTTCCTTCCATGTTGCAGCAAAAGGCAAAATTTCTATTTCTTTTTTAAGACTGAATAATTTCCATTTCATATGCATACATACACAAACACACATTTTCTTTATTTATTCATGAATGTACTCTTAGGTGACTTCCATAACTTCAGTGTACAGATACCTTTATGAGGTGGTTATTTTCATTCCAGTGGAGGGATTACTGGGTCATATGGTAGTTCTATTTTTAATTTCATTATGGACCTCCACACTATTTTCCATAATGGCTGTACCAGTCTACATTCTTCCCAACAGTGTACAAGGGTTCCCTTTCCTCCACTTTCTCACCAATGTTTATCATCTCTTATCTTTTTTTAATAATAGCCATTCTAACAAATCTCATAGTGGTTTTAATTTGCATTTGCTGATAATTAGTGATATTGACTATTCTATTCTCCAGAAAAATATGTGTTCAGGTCCTTTGCCCATTTTTTAATGGAGTTGTTTTGACACTATTGAGTTGTAAGAGTTCTTTATAAATTCAAGATATTAACCTCTTATCAGATATGTAGTTTGAAAACTTTTTTGTAGTCTATAGATTTTACTGTGCAGAAACCTTACAGTTTAATGGAGTCCGATTTATTTATTTATTTTGCTGTATTTATGTATTTATTGTGCTCTGCACTGTATTAGGCAGAGCTGATCTGTTTATTTATTGTAGCCTAGACTTTTTTAGTGTGATATCAAGAAAAATCATTGTCCTTTGTTTTCTTCTAGTTGTTTTACAGCTAAGTTTTTTATTATTTTAAGCTGATTTTTGTAAAATAAAGATCTGATTTCATTTTTGTGCATGTAGAAATCTAGTTTTTCCAGTACCATTTTATTTTTTTATTAAGAAATTTAGTTGTTGTACAATCAAAACTGCATCCAACAAAACAGTATGATATGTATATATTCTTTACCCCATAGATTCCACCCTATTCTCCCACCCTTACCCCTCCTCCCACTTCCGATATATCTTTATAAATGCCCTAGGTTATGTGTTACTACGCCTTTGCTGGGTCTAATACATGAGAGTTGACCACCTTTCACAATAGCCAGAGTCTAGCTCCAGCCTCCACAGACGAGTGAAGACATTCGACCCTTGACTCTCAGGGTTAGGCTAACTTCACTCAACATGATTTCTTCAATCGCCATCCATTTACCTTCAAAAACTGCAATATCGTTGTTTCTAATTGCTGAGTAGAACTCCCTGGTATACATACACGAGAGTTTTTGGATCCGTTCATCCAGTGAGGGGCACCTGGGTTGGTTCCATAATTTAGCTATTGTAGATTGAGCTGCTATGAACATAGATTTTGCTGTGTCACTATTAATGTGCTGATTCCAACACCCTGGAAAAATACCCAGGAGAGGGATAGCTGGATCATATGGTGGATTCATCCCTAATTTTTTGAGGATTCTCCACACTGCTTTCCAGAGGGGCTGTACTAATGTGCAGTTCCACCAAAAGTGTGTAGTGGGCCTATCTCTCTGCAACTCCTCCAGCATCTATTATTGTTTATATTCTTCCTTTTTGCCAATCTGACTGGCATGAGATGAAATCTTAATGTAGTTTTCATTTGCATTTCTCTGATTACTAGTGATTTAGAGCACTTTCTCATGTATTTATTGGCTTGTTCAATGTCCTCTGTTGAGAAGTGTCTATTTAGCTCTTTGGCCCATTTATTAATTGGGTTGTTAGTGTTTTTGAGGTTGAGATTTTTGAGGATTTTGTAAATTCCAGATATTAGTCCCCTGTCAGAAGAATCACAGGCCATGATTCTCTCCCATTCTGTATGAAGTCTCTTGACAATTTTGATCATTTCCTTGGCTGCAGCACCATTTTTTTTTTTTAAAGAAACTATCCTTTTCCCATGTGTATTCTTGGTACCCTTGTCAAAAATTAGTTGACCATAAATATTTGTATTTATTTCTGGACTCTATTCTGTTCCAGTGGTCAAAGTTTCTATTTTTATGTCAGTACCATCCTGCTTTGATTACTGTGATAGTATATACTTACATGATTTTTTACTAGCTCCTATAGTACCTTTTTATTTCCTAAATGACTAGAACAATAAGTATGACTTTTATAATGTTGAAGTATTTTAGACCTCAGAAGCAGGTTTCAGAAAGGAAAATGTCTCCTCTCTCTTTCTCTCTGTCATCTTCTCCTGACCTCTTTTCACCTGTTGCTTTTTCTCCCCATGCAGGCTATAAGCTATGGATACTAGAATTTCTTTTCCCAAAGCCGGTCATAGAAACTAACCTTCCCTTGCTTTTTTGTCTTGGCATTTGCCATAAGGAAAATTTTCTCTGATGTTCCCTATGAGGACCTGGTAAGGATCCTGGAAGTACAACTCACATAAGTGGCAGAGGAATTCCCCTTTGAGTGGGTATCCCTGGAGTTTTTAACTTTGAGACTTGTCCACACGGAGCTTCCAGCAGTTCAGTTACAGCTGAGGTTTTCTTACACTGGCACTGGATCCCATGGAAATTTATGCTCTCAAAAGTTGTGATTGTCTGTATTCACCTATCTCTCCAATTAAGGAGAGGGGTACACAGATGTTTTCCCTGTGACCTTTACTTCTCTGAAGAACTGGTTGATTTTTTTTTCTTTTTTTTTTTCAGTTTTTTACTTATTGTTAGGACAAATCAGTGACTTCTGAGCTCTTTACATGCCAGACCAGAAACTGGAAGTTCCAGAAATGTTTTATCATTCCAAACAGAAACCTGTAACCCATTAAATATAACTTTCCATTCCTCTTTCCACTTAGCTGGTGGTTTATTGCACATAGTGTGATTTTTCCAAGGTTTCATCCGTGTTGTATCATGTATGTGTCTGAATTCCATTCTTTTATATGGCAAAATAGTATTCCATTGTATACATATACTGCACTTTTTTCATCCTGTTGTTGATAGATCTGGGTTGTTTCCATCTTTTGGCTCTGTCATGAATAATATTGCAATGAACATTGGCATACCATTATCTGTTTCAAACCTTATTTTCAGTTCTTTTGGCTATATACCCAAGAATAGAATTGCTGAGTCATATGTAAATTATATGTTTACCTTTCTGAATAACTATAAAACTGTTTTCCCATAGCAGCTGTACCATTTTATATCCCTTCTAGCTATGCACAAGGCTCCCAGATTTTCCATATTTCGCTATTGCACATATTGTATGTGCAGTAAATAGCTATTTCATTGTGGTTTTGATTTGCATTTTCCTAATGACTAATGATATTGAGCACCTTTTCATTTCGTGTGGCCATTTGTATACATTCCTTGGTAAAATGTCTACACCTTTATCCATTTTTAATGGGTTGTTTGTATGTGTTTGTTGTTGTTACATTGTAGGAATTCTTTATTCTACATATTAATCCCTTGTTGGATATATGATTGATTTACCAGTACTTTCTCCATTCTGTGGGTTGTCTTTTCGCTTAGTTGGTAGTTTCCTTTAATGCACAAAAGTATTAATTTTGATGGAATCCAATTTAATTTTTCTTTTCTTTTGTTGCCTCTACTTTAGTGTCAATCTAAGAAATGTTGATCAAATCCAATCTCATAAAAGTTTTTCAAACAGTTCTATAGGTTTAGCTCTTGACACGTAGTTCTGGATCCATTTTGAACTAATTTTTGTAGATGGTGTGAGATATAAATCCAACTTCATTCTTTTGCATGTGGATACCCAGTTTTCCTATCACTATTTGTTGAAAAGATCTTCTAATCAAATCGATTGATCTAAACTTCTGTTCTTGGGCCAGTCCAATACTGTTGTAATTACTGTAGCATTGTAGTAAGTTTTGAAATCAGGAAGTTTGAGTCCTCCAACTTTATTCTGTTTCCAGATTGATTGTTTTGGCCTTCAAGGTCTCTTGAGAGTCTATATAAAATTTTGGGATGGGTTTCTCCCTTTCAAAACACCATGGAGATTTTGATGAGGATTACATTGAAACTGTGGTATCACTTTAGGTAGTATTAATGTCTTACAATTCATGAAGAGATAGAATAATACCTTTTATTTATGTTACCTTAAATTCTTTAAGGAATGCTTTGCATTTTTTAATGTGTAAGTCTTTTGCTTACTCAGTTAAATATATCCCTAAGAATTCGATTCTTTTTCATGCTGTGGTAAATAAAATTTGTATAATTTCTTTTGCAGGTAGTTATTATCAGTATATACAAATACAACTGATTTTTGTGTGTTGATTTGTATTTTGCATCTTTGCCAAATTTATATTTTAGCTTTAATAGTTTTTTGTGGACTCTGAATTTTTTCTTCAAATAAAACCATATTTTTTGATGTTTCTGTGAAAGAACAAAACCTTAAAGCTTCCTAACCTGCCATTTTGTTGACATCACATCCTAGAAACAGTTTTGCTTTTAATTAAGAGGCCAGAAGCATTTTAACTTTTTATAATCTAAGAATGTGTATTTTATTTTTTTTCCTTTTTTTTTTAAAAACATCTTGGTAGGGTTGTTATTTTTTTTAATTTTTGAGCAACCTTACAAGATTTTAATAAAACAATATGAAATGTGTATAAGATGTGTATACATTCTGGACATTGCAATTATCCCCAGGAGTGCCCCCGCCCCAATTACCCTCCCTTATCCCTCCCTTCCCCTTCCCATTATAAGTCTAAAAATAGTATTAGATTGTAAAGCATTACATCTTATCTGGATTTAACTCATGCTACTAGACCAACTTTCTCATTGTCCAGGGTCTAGTCCCCACCTCCACAGATGAGTGGAGACAGTCGACCCTTAGATCTCTGGGTTAAGCTGATTTTACTCATCATGATCTCTTCCATAACCATCCATTTACCTTCGAAGGCTGCAATGTCATTGTTTCTAATTGCTGTGTAATATTCCATGGTATAAATGTACCACAGTTTTTGGATCCATTCTTCCTGTGAGGGACACCGGGGTTGTTTCCATAGCCAAGCAATAGTAAATGTGTATTTTAGCTGTTAAAATAATAATTATACCTGTTTATTATTGAAGAAAATTACCCAAACTAGATAAGCATTTTTTTATTTAAAGAAATTTAAAAGATTTATTTGCTTTAAAGTCCAGCAAAAAGAGAATATTTTACCTGATCTCATAATTCAGTTATAACTAGTCTAAATCTTTTCATAGAAATCAAAAAACCTTACAAACGTGTTTCTCTGTATACTGATTTTCCCTTTTCTCTGATTCCTGTTCTTAATCTGCTCCTCAGAGTCCTAAAGATTTTTCTCCTAACAGGCTTATATTTTAGTTCTCTTATAGTATCACTTCCTTTTTAAAAGGCTAAACATTTCAGCTTAATCGTAGAATCCAGTTGTCTTATACAGTTCTTAATAAAAAATCACTTTCTGTACTGGTATTTTTTCTCCTAAATTTAATAAATTCTGCATTAGTGGTAATAAGTTGGGGCCTAGAACATGTGTCCTATTATAAATGAACAATTGAGTATCATTAGGTTGTCCCCCCGTCCTTTGTACATACGTCTTCAGGTGTGTTAATCCATTCAGTAGACACATTAATGAGCACTGGTTGAAGTGTAATATTAAAGGACGTAAGGCTTGTTGACCTCAGCATGGAGTTTAATACCTCTAATTAAATTAGATAGTCGACAGTCAGTATAAAGAAATTGCCATGCCGCTGGCAAGCTGGAATTATTTATGACTCTGGTTCTTTGTTTTAAACTTGGTAGGAGAAAATCATTTATATCTATTTTGTAGAAACTAATTTTACTTCTGACTTTTTATTTAAAATATCGTGGTATTTTGTAAAAATTTTTAGCATTTTACTTTCTCAAAATGAGAAGTTAATTTCCTTAGACCTATTTAAGTGTAGCATTTTTATTTTTCATGAAAAGAAGGTATTTCAAGCCTCAAGACAGAAGCAGCAGAATGTTTGTAACATAGACTACACTTTTGAACAAATTAACCATTCATTCTATTAGTCTCTCTTAGAAATATTTTACCACCATATCAAAAATCCTGATAAAACCGCAGTCCAAGTCATCTGTCTTATAAATTATCTCTACCTGAGAAAGATTGATGGAAAATGGTTAAAAATAATTTCCACTTAACTGAGTGTATTCACCCCTAAAAATCAAAAGTGCTGCAAGCATTGGTATAAAGTGTTCACAGGAGCCTCTCTCATTTCCTGTATCTCCTTGTTCTAGCCACTTGCTGATACTCTGCTTCCAAGGTAGCTGAATCGTCCTTTTAGAAGTTTGATGAAGATCAGGTTGAGATAATTGTAACATACTTAGTTGGACTCTCTAGTCTATCTTTCATTTCCTGGACCCCCCAAAAGAGGGGAAAGAAGCACTTTATTTAAGTCGGTTTCCTCTGAAATACTGTTAGTGTAATGGACAACATTTCATTTTCTGTCTTGAAATTTGGTCACAATAGTTTCATAAATAAATGAGCTTTGGAGACCTGATTGGTCCAATTCTAATTTTAAATCTATTTTTAAATTTTATGTAAAAGCAAAATATACAGTATTTTCCAAAGGACAATATGCCAAATATAATCTGGAAAGTGAATTTTTAAAAAGCAAGCTTAAGGAATAATAAAATTATTTTAGTCTAAGTGAGGTTAATATTTTAATTAGTAATAGCTATGAAATTATACTCATAGTTTCAGTCCCAAATATAGCAATTAACATTATATAATTCTATTTTAATATAAGACTCTAAGCATAACCGTAATTTCTACAAATGTCCTCCTCATGACAAAGATAAAGAAGAGAAAAATATAGTGGTTCAGTTAAAATTTGTCTCACCAGTGTGGGTGGTATAATTTGAATAAGATAGCAGTAGCTTCTCACTGCACGTAGAATAAAATTATAATTTCTCACTTTGTACTTCACTGCCCTCCATGATTTGATCACTTGCCTACCTTCCTCTTTGATCTCCTTTCCTGTCACCTTCTTATTCAACTGCCACATTCTGACCTACCGACTTTCATTCTGGCCTTCTAGCATATGACGCTCCTTCACATATCAGAGGCTGTAAACACTCAGCTGTTCTCAGTTTGAAATGTTTTTTCTGCAGGCTTCCCATTCTCACTATTCCTTTATCAAATTTAGAAAATAGTTTCTTGTGAAAGAAGCCCCCTTCTATTGAGGAACACTGTCACATTACCCTATGTTATTTTCTGTGTAGCAGTTAGCATCACATAAAATTATCCTGTTTATTTTTGCGTGTATTTAACTGACTCTTCCCACTGGAATATTAAGGTCATGAAGACCAGGACTTTGTTTTCTTTAGTGCTGAATCAGCAGCACCTAAAACCAGGCCTTTAGGCGTTTCATCAGTATTTCAAATCAAAGAACTACCTATAGGGGTAGAGCACTTGCCTAGCATTGCACAAGGACCTGGGTTCGAATACCAGCACCACATACACAACTAAGTGTCGGAAAACTAAAACCAGGTGAAAAGAATAAGTAAAAATTGTATCTTTCTCTTAAAAGAAAAAAAAACTATACATATAGATACCTTTACCATCAACCAAGTATAATGTTTAAACAAATGCCATAATTGCAGATAATTTCATTTTTATACTATGTACTATGTAGTGATAGAAAAATTTGCCAAGATAAGTATTGTTGTACTCTTTTTAATAGCCTGCAGCATTTATTGGATGTCCACCCTTTACTGAGACATAGTACTAGATGTGCCTATTGCTTTCAAAAAGCATTTCTTAGTTGTTAAAAGTAAATGATCAGGACAGCAAGACAACAAACAAATGTATAAAAATGTGTGACTAGAAATGTATATGAAAGGATGTTCTTTCAAATGATTTAAGGGTATATGATAGTATGTATTTTGTTAAGTGTGAGTGCCTGGAAGGTGAATAAAATAATGAGAGATTGGGACAATGAAAATACTGTTTTGTTTTATTACATATATAGCAATTGTTCTGAAGTGACTGCCTAACCTGCTTTGGTGTATTCTTCAGCTTTTAGTTCAAGTGTCATTATAGATCAATATTTCTGTTTACTTATATTCAGAAATGTATATGTAGATCATAACGTATTCATTTTTATTATTTGATTATTTTACTCTGTGTCCTCCACTGGATCTAAAGCTTTGAGAGTAGAGACCATGTCTGATTTTCCTCTTTGCATTTATAAAACCTAACAAGGCACAGTCAACTCTCAGTTCATATTTGCTAATGAATGAAAGATAGTAGGTTGGAAGGAGTAAGGGTGGGTAGAGAGATGACCTTTTAAGAATTCATGAACTAGTCCAGGTATATAGGATGGTTAGCATCTACTCTAGGGCAATAGTAGAGGAAATAGAAAGGAAAGTATAAAGAAGTAAAATACATTTTTTCAAAATGAAGAACTTCTTAGAGTAGTAAAGAAACTTGTATAATCAAGAAAACTCTCAGATATTCCTCCTGAGTGGTTATAATTAGTTGGTAGATACCTTTAACAAAAATGAAGTAATTAGGAGTAACCTTCTTTTATGAGATAATATAGTTACTTTACATGACCTCTAGTCCTTAGCCCCAGATGAATGATATGGCACTGAGGAAATATAGGAATAACTCTGGCATCCCTATTGATAAAGGAGAATGAGACTACTGCAATAAGATGGATATCTTTGTTCATTAGAACAGCAACTACAAAAATACCGTAGACTAAATGGCTTATAAATCACAGAAATTTATTTCTCACTGTTGTGGAGGCTGGCAAGATCAAGGTGCTGGCAGATTCAATGGCTGGTAAGGAACCACAACTGTCTTGTTATTATATACTCATATGAAAGAAACACCAAGCAAGTTCTCTGAGCCTGTTTTATAAAGAGATTAATTCTTTATAAGAGAACTCATATGATCTTATCACCTCCCAAAGTCCCTACCTTCTAATACCATCATATTGGGGTTAGGAGTCCAACCCTAGTTTGTTTAAGGGGATACAAACATAGAGTCTATAGCAATGGCAAGCATCTGATTTTCACAGAAGGATACAGAGCAGGGCACAGAGTGCAGAAATTACCAACATTCATGAGCTCCATGTCAGTGCCTGGCAAAATAGGATTATTAAACAGATGGTTTGTGAGCACTCACATAATGAAGTAATGATCACTAGAAGTGACCATAAGTTCACCATAACAAATCACATCAAAATAACTTAATTTGTTTTAATAGGATTACTAGATCAGGAACAACTGTAGACTGTATAAAGCATGTAACTAAGTTCTTTCTTGTGGACAAGTTGAAGAAATGTGGTCTTAATAGTAGTTTGGTAAGTATGTTCATGACTATATAATTATGTTCAGAACACATAAATTATTTAACAAGAGGCAATATAGTGTTAAAATATGGGTTTTGGAACCAGTTTGAAATGGTTCAAATCCAAGTCCTGCCACTTACTAGTTGTTTGACCTTAGGCAAACTCTGTCATATTCTAAGTTTCAGTTCCCGGCCTGTAAAAATTGGGGTGATACTAATTATACTTACATGTAGACATTGTTGTGAAAATTATCACAATGCACATACAATTGTAAATAATAAATAGTAACCATATAATAAATATCCTTAATAAATGTAGGAATTTTTTTTAACCAGGAGGGAAATCTGTAATGACTGGCTGTAAGGCTCTTACTCAAATCTGTCCCATTTGACGTTTTTCTTCAAAACTTAAATGAAGATACAATATTTGAATTTAAAGATAACCTCAATATAAAAAAGAGAGAACCAACACACTGAATAGCAGAATCAAGCTAACAATAGACTTTTACTAGCTTAAAGATAAATGTGAACTTGGAAAGATAAATTTAATAAAGAATAAATATGAAATTCTCTCTAGGTTTGGCGATCACTTGTACTTGCTTAGAAAACTTTGTAAGAAAAAGAATTATGGATTTGAATTGACTAGAATTTGATTTAATGTTATAAAGATATTTTAAAAATATTTAGTGACCAGAACAACAAAGGAAGAAACAGTCCCAATATTGGTTTTCTGTATTAGAGCATATATTGATATCATATTCTAGATACTACAATTTAATAGAAACATCAGTAAACTGAGGCAATATATACAATAATAAATGTTTGTAAACTATAAGAAGAGGAACTGAGGATACTAATAACCTGGAAAAGTGAAGATACTAAATCTTCAAATATTGAAAAGATAATATATAAAATACAAATGGAATTTATTTGGTAAGGCTCATTTTGGAAAAACTAGAGGGCCGATATGAGCTTAGTATGAATATTTTTTTAAAGAGAGAGCGACAGTGAGGGAGAGAAATAATCAATTTTATTTAGTTTTTCATGTGTCTTTTGTTGCTCAGACTTCACTGTGTAAGTGATGCTGGGGTTTGAACTCACGTACTTGCACATGCCAGGCAAGCACCGTAACCACTGAGCCACCTCTCCAGCCCTTTAGTATAAGTATTTGAGCAGAGGCAAGATATCTACTTGGGGTATTACAGTGAAAGTTCCTACATTGGGTGGGAAATTATACTTTTAGGATCTCTTCCAGTATAAACATTCCATAAAATATCAAGGACTTCAATTTTATACATGTGGAATTTCATTTTGCCACTTTACCTTCATAAATTAGTAATGATATTCTGTAGGCTATGTTAATATATCATTGTTTCAGTCAGCTTTTTCATTGCTGCAACCAAAATCTGACAAGAACATTTAGAGGAGGAAAGGTTTATTTGGGGCTTATGTTTTCAAAGGTCTTAGTCCATAGAACGCCAGCTCCATTCCTCTGCCTTGAGGTGAGGCAGAACATGGTGGTGGACAGTTACCATCCAGTTAATCCCTGTCAGGGGATTAATGTATTGATTGGGTTTAGGCTCTTATAACCCAATCATTTTAGCTTTCTTGCATTGTTTCACACATGAGCTTTTGGGGTACAGCTCACATCTAAATCATAGCAACCATGAATTCCAGAATAGCAAAGCAGTTAAAGTGAATTTGGAAGAGTGATTTGATTGCCAGTCATGTTAACAGACCTATCCCATGTATAGAAGTTTTGTAGTCTATTTAAGAAATGAATTAGCACCTTGGTCCAAAAACATGTAGGAATATTTAGAGTTTAGGAAAACCTGCTGAGTTTACATAGGACATAGTCTTATAATTCCATAAGAGAAAAGGAATAAATAAATGTAAAATAGTATGTTGTATACTTTGTAGTATATGTGTCAAATATACATATATATGAAATTTGTATTGACTTTTTTTTTTCAGGGCTGAGGACTGAACTCGGGGCCTTGCACGTGCTAGGCAAGCGCTCTGCCACTGAGCTAAATCCCCGACCCTGTGTTGACTTTTAATTTTTTAAAGAGGGACAATGAGAGAGAGAAAGAATCAATTTTATTCAGGTTTTTCATGTGCTCCAACACTTTGTTGTATACATGGTGCTGGAGAATGAACCTGCATCATTGCACATGCCAGGGAAGCACCATAAGCACTAAGCCACCACTCCAGCCCCTGTATTAACTTTTTTTTTTTTTTAAATAGAGAAGGACAGTGAGAGAGAGAGAGAGAATCAATTTTTATTGATTTTTTTTTCACATGGCTTTCATTGCCCAGACACTTAGCTGTGTACGTGGGTGCTAGGGTTTGAACCCGTGTATGCACGTGCTGGGGAAGCGCTGTAACCACTGAGCCACTGCTCCAGCCCCCCTGTATTATTAACTTTTAATCATGAAAAATTTATTCTTTCGGTAGTCTTTCACAAATTTCAAAAATACATAGTAGTGATTGGCAATTTCTTAGTTTGTTTAATTGTTGTGCAGATTTTAAGGACATAAAAATGTAAAACCATGTTGCCTCATGACAGCCTGAAATAATTACTTTTTTAGTGTTTGAAAGTAAATAATAAAAATTTTATGAAGCTTTTCCCTTAAAATGTTTGAACATGCTTAGAATGACTTTGTTATGCACATGGTTCTGTGTCAAAAATCTTTATTACAACATCCTGGCGAAAATATTTGTTCTTTTCCATTGAACTTCTATAACAGACTTAATAATACTATGTGGAAGATACTTGGAGACAAACTGTGGCTATAAGATAAAAGTACAGTTGCCCCTTTCTCTTGTTTCTTTAGATAAGTGGGCACTAGAAATTATAGATAGCTTTGGCAAGAGTTCAAGGGTTAATGTAGCAGATAAATAAAAGGAATTTTCTGTAAATTGAGACCTGCATTATTTCAGTTGTCTTGTCTTTCCTAACGTAACTCATTTAATTTTAAAAAGTAAATACTTAAATTCTTCCTGACAGTGTGCTCAGCTTTTACTATCGTTTATTACTTCAATTATACTTGATATCACTTAGAACAATCTGCCATTTGGAAATCTCAGTATAGCCTGGAGCTTAGTATTAGATCTGGCTGCTATTGTAACATGTACAGCATATGACATTAATGTATCAAAATTAGATTGGATCATCCCTCCTGGTTAAATTTATTTCACATTTCTTTTGTATTCAGTTAACATAAACCTATTAGGGAAGCTGACACATGAGGATGGCTGTATAGGAAGGATATTTTTAAAGTATTTTGATTTAAAAATGAAATTATAGAGCCATGGCTTTTCTGAGTTGTGTAATCATTTTTTTTTCTTTTAAAAAATGTCACAATGTCCACCTCCCACATTTATATCATTCTAGTTATGTTATACACAGATATAAGGAATTAACTCCAGGGTTAGGGAGTGACAGAAGAGAACCTTTCGGTAATTGCACTTAACTCCTTTAAGTCACACATTAAGTTTTATTGCCTAGACTATGTCTTTAATCAAAAATAAATTGCATATTTTAAAAATAGAAATTTCTTGTACATTAGCATAAATGCTGATGACACCTATTCCTAGTTTTGTCTTCCAAACTTTCCCACCTGCAATGTGTCCAGGTATCTAAAAGTAAAGGAAAAACCTATATAAGATATGAACTGAAAGTGGACTCAGATAATTGTAATGGCAGAATCAATAAATATACTAGAATAATGAAGTTTTATAATAAAATTTGTGTTTATGCAGTAATCACCAAGAAAAAAATTCAAGAATTATAGGCACTAATTTTTTTAATAAATTGTTAGAATCCAGCTTTGGATGCTTTACTTTCATACAGCTTTAATTATAACATTAACTCAGATTGCCAGAAACACTTTTGTAAGCTCTGCAGATATCTAAATAACATTTTAAAGGTCTAATAAATCTCAAAATATCTCTTTGGAGAAATCTTTAAGTTTTCTTAGACAAAGAAACCCTGGAAATTAATTTGTTAACCACACTTAACTTTCTGTTACTCAGTAAATGATAATCCATTTTATGAATTATCTATTTATTATATTCTTTTATTTCTCTTGCTGTTGCCTCAGTGCACTTCACTGCTCATTAGCACTTCCAGAGACTGGTCAGAAAAAATATCAGGCACTCCTGTAAACAACCTTTTTTAAAGTTTGGTAGTAGAGAATTGGTGCAGTTGCTAGTTACAAATAAGTGGACTATATGTGAATCTTTTTACCTAAGTTCTGTTTCTCATTGACTATGGACTGTTGAGATAATCTTGACTTCAGAAGGATCTCTTAAATGTGTTTCATGTGTTTTGAAAATGATCAAATGAGATTTAAATAAGTTTTTCTATTTGTTTACCTTTCCCCTTTCATAGTATGTTGTCACTAACTGTATTACTACTCCGAGTTTTATATGAGGCACTATAAATTATTTTCTTGGTTTTCCAGTTGAGACATTTAGGAAATGATGAAGTACACATTGTTTGGTCAGAACATACCAGAGACTACAGGAGAGGAATTATTCCTACAGAATTTGGTGATGTCCTTATAGTAATATATCCAATGAAAAATCACATGTTCAGTATCCAAATTATGAAAAAGCCAGAGGTAAGAACTCCTTTGCTTTCATTTTAATAGTAGATTTTGAATTATATATGGGTTGGTGAATTCATTCTATCTTACACAAGAAAAAATAGATCCAGTTGTGAAAATGGGGGGAAGTCCAACCCAGACTCTGGTCACAGAGTAGTAGTCTTAAGCCTAGTTCAGAAGGAATTGAACAGGATAAATAGCAAGCAAGTGCTCAAATGGGTAATGGCCCAGTAGTGCCAACGTGGGAGTTCCTTTATACCAATCTCATAAAAGGGCCTATTGTTTATTAAAAGAATAATCAGTTTCCTAAAAGACACAGTAAGAAGTAATCCCTGCCTTTAGAACAGGAACATATGATTCCTCTATTTTTAATTTATATACTTACTACAGTTTTTATGTTTTTCTTTTTAAAAATTGAAGAATAAAACAGATAATTTGTGACCACAAAGCCTAAAATACTCACAGTGCCATCCAGAGATTATTTCCTTGCCCTCAGCTACCTTGCTATCATTTGTGCCAACCATACTCATACAAAAATTATGTGTGTTGGTGGGAGGGGAGCGGTGCTGGGGATTGAACCCAGCTAGGCTATCCCCTCAACCCTAAATAGAATAACTTTTGAAATTGTCAGTCACCTGATAAAAATGACATCTAATTTCAAAACAGACTTTTTTCCTAATATACCAATTATAAATATACTGTAATAAAGCTGATATGTCACAAAAGTAATGAAAAACTTCCTGCCTATAAGGATATATGTCCATTCTGTGTTTTCTGAATGGGGAAAAGAAATTTATTTCTAGTGCTTGATATCTACATACAGTTGAAACCACAAACCATTGAAAATTAGCAAGATGTATAAATTATTTAGTTGGTTACTTGAAGCACAGATACCTGTAGATCTTCGGGAATTTTTTTTTTTTTTTTAAGAGAGAGAGAAAGAAAGAATCAGTTTTATTTAGTTTTTCTTGTGGCTTTTGTTGCTCCAATACCTTGTTGTGTACGTGGTACTGGGGTTCAAACTCATGTCCTCGTGCATGGCAGGCAGGTGCCATAACCACTGAGCCACCACTGCTCCAGCCCAATCTTTGGCAATTTTTGTTTATGGTCTAGTATCAGTGAGCCATCATGGAAAATTAATTATTGAATAGTACTTTTACTGAAGTAAGAACTAAAGAAGCAAATTATTCTTGATTACCCCTGTTTATAGTCTTTCTACAGTTTAAATATAAAATTGTTTTCATTTCTTTATCAGGTTCCCTTCTTTGGTCCACTTTTTGACGGTGCTATTGTGAATGGGAAAGTTCTACCCATTATGGTTCGAGCAACAGCTATAAATGCAAGTCGTGCTCTGAAATCACTGATACCATTGTATCAAAACTTGTATCCTTTTTTAACAGTATGGTTTCTTCTCGAATGTATATCTGCTTTCCATGGTAAATATTTCTGACTGAAATCCTTTAAGTTTGTTTCTGCTTATTGATAAATGGTGGAGTTCCTCCCCAGTGATTAAGAGTAGTTGTGATATTTTTTCTTTTAGATAGTTTTAATCAGTACTAACCTTTTGGTTAATTAATTAATGAGAGTACTATTATTTGCCAGGCATTCTGCTGCTCTGGAGGTACAGAAATTATCAAAATAGCACAGCAAGGAACTCAGTCTTATTGGGGAATCATACTGTTTTCAACATACATGCTTTAAAAAATGTACATGCAGTATGTAAACAAACAAGGGGCCTCTCGGTCAACTGGAGGGGATGGTATTATCAGGAAACACTTCTAACAAACGTGAGAATTCAACCATTTTTTTTTTTAAGAGAGGAACAGAGAAAGAGAAAGATTCAATTTTATTTAGTTTTTCATGTGGTTTTTGTTGCTCTGACACTTTGATGTGTATGTGGTACTGGGGTTTGAACCCGCATCCTCAGGCGTACCACACAAGTACTGTAACTGCTGGGCCACCACTCCAGCCCCCAGATTAAACCAATCTTGAAGGGCATATAAGAGTTAATAGATTAAGAAGAGCTTTCCTACTAGAGGGAACAACATAAACAGTGAAATGGAAATGTGCGAGGACATGTAATGCTTAAGAATATAGCTTTTGGGGGCTGGAGCGGTGGCTCAGCGATTACAGTGCTTGCTTGGCAAGCTCACCAACATGAGTTCAAACTCCAGCACCACGTACACAGTGAAGTGTCAGAGCAACAAAAGCCACATGAAAAACTAAATAAAATTGATTCTCCATTTCTCTCTCTCTCTCTCTCTCTCTCTCTGTCTCTCTGTCCCTCTCTCTGTAAAAGTTATATATATATATATATATATATATATATATATATATATATATATATATATATAAAATTTGGGAGCACTGGGGCAGTGGCTCAGCAGTTAAGGTGCTTGCCTGGCACATGTGAAGACCTGGGTTTGAGCCCCAGTACCACATACACAACTGGGTGTCCGAGAAACAGAGGCCAGATGAAAAAAATAAATGGGATTGGTTCTCTTTCTGTCTCACTCTCTCCCTCTCTCTTTAAAAATAATTTGAGGGGCTGGAGTGGTGGCTCAGCACTTAAAGCATTTGTGTGGCATGCACTAGACCCTGGGTTCAAACCCCAGCACCACATATACAGCTAAGTGTTGGAGAAACAAAAAATAATAAATAAAGTTGATTCTCTCTCCCTCTCAACTCCCCCTCCCCCTCCCCCATCTTTGAAAAAAAATGTGTGTGTATAGATAGATAGATAGATAGGTAGGTAGGTAGGTAGATATAGTTTGGACCATAAGCCTCTAGTCCCAACTACTTGGAAGGTTGCTTAAGTCCACAAGTCACATCTCAAAAAAAAAATTATATATATATATATATATATATATATATATATATATATATATATATATATGAATGAAACTGGAAGAACCCTACTAAATAGAGATCTACAAATTGGCAAGAAATTTTATTTCTTACATAGTATTTTTAATTAGTGCTTCATAAATATAAATAAGGGTAAAATTTACTCTGGTGTGTTCATATATGTACATAGGATAGTTTGGTCAGTTTCATTCCACAGTTCCTTCCATTTTCTGTGCCTCTTTCCTCCGCTTTAAGGCCCTTTTTTTTTTTTTTTTTTTGAGGGGGTGGCCTTTTGATCTGGGTTCCGCATATAAGAGAAAACACTCAACCCTTGACTCTCTGAGAGTGATTTATTTCACTTAGCAGAATATTCTGTATTTCCATTCATTTACCAAAAAATGCTATAATTTCATTCTTCTTTATGGCTGATTAAAACTCCAAATTGTAGAGGGCTGGAACAGTGGCTCAGCTGTTGGAGCTCTTAACCTGGCATGCATGAGGACCCAGGTTCAAACTCCAGAAGCACATACACAACTAAGTGTTGTAGAAACAAAAAACAGATGAAAAAAATAAAGTTGATTCTCTCCTTCCTCTCTCTCCTTCTCTCTTTCAAAAAAAAGAAAACTCCATTGTGTATATATCACATTTTCTTTATTCATTCATCTGTTGACAAGCATCTGAGCTGGTTCCATAATTTGGCTAATGTGAATTGCACTGCTATGAACCTTGATGTGACTGTATCATTATAGTATACTGATTTTAGTTCTTTTGGGAAATATCAAGGAGCGTATACCTGGGTCTTATTGTGGTTCCATTCCTAGTCTTTTGAGGAATCTCACCATAGTCCCACCAACAATTTATGAGTGTACCTTTTTCCTCACATCCTTGCCAGCATTTTTCTTGATAATTGCTGTTTCTGACTGGAGTGAAATGAAATCTCAGTGTAGTTTTGATTTGCATTTTTCTAATTGCTACAGATGTTGAACATTTTTTCAGCCATTTACATTTGTCATTTTTCCTTTTGAGAAGTGTCTGTTTAATTCTTCTGCCCATTTGTTAATTGGGCTGTTTTTTTCTCTTTTGGTTTTCAGTTTTTGAGTTCTTCATATATTCTGAATATTAATTCCTTGTCTGAGGAATAGGTAGCAAAAAATGTCCTGTTCTGTATGTTCTCTCTTTACACCCTTGTTTTCCTTTGCTGTGCAGAAGCCTTTTAATTTGATGCCTGCCATCCCACTTATTGATTCTTGGTTTTATTTCTTACACTTTAAGAGTCTGTTAAAGAAGTCAGTACCTGTGCCACTATGTTGGAATGTTGAGCCTACATTTTCTTCTAGCAGTTCCAGAATTTTTGGTCTAATTCCAATGTGTTTGAGCCACTTGGAGTTGACTTTGGTGCAAGGTGAGGGGTAGCATTTAGTTTCTTTCTTCTACATAATGGATATCCAGTTTGAAAAGAAATTTTAGTGGACAAATTCAGTAAATGAGTAATATAAACATGGAGAAAATATTTTCTAAACCTCTTCTGTTTGTATAGTCTGTTGGTTGTTTTTGCAAATTATTTTGAAAAGTATGCAGGCTGTTTATTGTTTAGAAGTATTAGGAGGATCTATTCAAGAAGAACCTTCAGAGTTTTTGTGAACCCTGCTGAGTTTACTCAGAAATGAGGGTCATTTCCATTACCTTTAGGGCCTAAAATCCTGAGAGTCATCAATCACCAGATGTGATTGATTCATAAGATCCATACTCACAGTTAGAAATTTCAGGGGCCAAAGTGTCACTCTGGTAGAGTACTTGCCTGGCAAGAATGAGGCCTGGGTTCAGTCCCCAACACCACAAAAGCGGGGTGAATAATTTCATCTCTACTCCCAAGATACAGTATCCTGTTCTTTTGTACAAAACAAGGTACTTAAGTAACAAATTCTCCCTTTCCTAATCTACTTTTTCTAAATTTCAATTCTAATTTTCATCTCATTGTAATTCTTTCATAAAGCTTTGAAATCTTAATCTATTTTTTTTTAAGAAAGATAAAAGGAGAATCAATTTTATATATTTTTTCATCAGGCCTTCGTTTCTTTGACACTTGGTTGTGTAAGTTGTGTTTAGGTTTGAACTCAGGACCTTGCGCATGCCAGGCAAGTGCTCCAACCGCTGAGCCACTGCTCCAGCCCCTGAATCAATTTCTTGGAGCATACTTTTCAGTTTATTATGTCCTGTGTATGTCTAGAGAGATAGCTAATCTTACATGAAATGTACAGACTATTACCCATAAAATAATTTCATTCAGATAGCTTCACCAAAGATGTCTACTTTCTGATCTTCACCTCTTTTACAGTTCACCAATTCTAGTGTTCATCCTGAGGTTTAGTGTGCTCCACAGTTTCACTTAAGGAACAATTAAAAGTGGAGCAGAGAGGTGCATGTAGAAGTTTGCATTTTCTTGTATATGAAAAAAGATGCCTTAAATCTTTTTGGAAATTAACAAGATAGATTGGATTGTAACATAGAACTCTATTTGCTTCTTAAGTCAAGACCAGGAACTCAATTTTTTGAGCAAACTTTCTGACCTGATTATACAAACAGCCTTTAATATATATATATACCTCCCCCAAAAGTTAAAAAATACAAAATCAGCAATGTTGGGGGTATGGCTTGTTGTTATATATTCTCAAGAATATATATATATATATATATATATATATATATATATATATATATATATTCTCAAGTTCACATTCTTCAAGTCAGATTTTCATGTTATACTATAGGTGGTAAATAATTTGCAGTTGGTAAATAATGATTTTTAACTTGACCTCTACCTTGTAATCTTGGTCATTTAACAGAATCTTTTATTGTTTTTTGCAGTCCCGGGGATGCTAGGCTCTTAACACTGAGCCATTCTGCCAGCCTAAGTTATAAAGTCTTTGAATCTCACTTCATCTTCAAAAAGATACTAATGCCCATCAGAATTGTGAAGATTAAGTGAGATAAATGAATTTGAATGTACTTAGTAAATGTAGTAAATTGCATTATTCTGACCAATGATTAGTTCTGTTATGTGTGAAGATTACAGTCAATATACCATCAAGGAATTGCCTAATTATGTTTTTATGTTTGGCTGTAGTTAGTAGATTCGTTTATTGGATTATCAGACCTACCTCACAACATCTTAAATCAGGTTGACACATTAATAAATACCATATCGGAGGAACTTCTAGCATGAAGAGAAACAATTGCAAATGAAAATAGAAAACATAAACAACTTATTTAAATAACAAATCTGAAGAATTCCTACCAGCAAAATTCCTTGTGGAGCACTTTAGAGTAAAAACATTAAATCGGATCAAACAAATTTTTCTTGACTTGGAAGCTTGTATTTAGAAACAATAAGAAATTTTTCCAGTACTGTTTTGAATATGGTCAACCATCGTATCCATGGGCTCCATGTTCTAAAATTCAAATGATAGAAATTATTTGAAATAAAATTAAGTCTTTTTTGTCATTATTCCCTAAATAATACAGTATATCAACTATTTACATAGTATTTACATTTGTATAGGTATTATTGTAAATAATTTGGAGATGATTAAAGGATACACAGGAAGATCACCTTGTTTATATGTATATCCTTATACCATTTTTTATAAGAAAATTACACATCTGTAGATTTTTGGTAATCAAGGGGGTCCTATAACAAATGCCCCAACGATAACTAAGGAACAACTATATATAGTTATAAATACTACTATCCTTTGTTAATTGGAAGAACATAACAATTCTCTCACAAAGATGCACAAAATTCTGTATTCTAAATGTTGGGGACAGTGGCTTCCTACATATACATTACTTGTTTTTTAAATAAAAACATGTAACAATTTATAAGTAGACACATATACTTTAAGACGTTAAAATGTAGGAATGTTTGGCTTAGTTGTAAATTATACCGATTGCCAAAATGATGTATGAAATTTTTAAATATATGTTTTTGACAAGTCTGAATTGTTTTCATTGAAAACAAAATTATGCATTCTAAAACAGATCAATGCACTTAATATGAATTACAACAGGAACTGAAATAATAGTAGGCTTTGAAAACAACCACAGTTAATACTTTAATCCTCATGAAAGAAATTAAGGGGTGAAAAAAGTAATAAACAATTATATTTGGATAACTATACTACTGGGCCAGTTATTTTATGCCCGGGAAAGTATTCACTTAAGATTCCACAGCATAAATTGTTCTATTTATGATCATTAAATACAGTTTAAATTTTATCCTAGGAATATCTTCTGTAACTATGAATCTAATGTTGTTCACTAAATGAGGACAATATTGATTGTCATATGCTGCCAAATCGATCATGCTGGCAGCCAGAATTATAGTAATCTGTCAGTATTGATGCCTGCCTTTCAAGCTTTGAAACCTCTCCTTACTTCACTTGTCGTTTCTTACAGTACTTGTACTTGAAAAGCATTTTCATGCAATCTCTGACTTTGTCAGCTAGGTACTTTCTTTTTTTTTAAGCTCAATTTGTTGGTTTGCTCATGCAATTAGAATTGAATTGCAACCCTAGGAAGGAAGATCAGGAAGATTCTAGGTAACCATTGGATCAGAAGGGTACTTCATATCTTAGCTACCATTTATTAGTTACCCAGAAGGTGTTTGTTTTTGCTTTTTGCAGTGAGAATAATTCTCAAACATTAATTTTATAGCCTTAGCCATTGTGACTCTGTTCCTTAAATAAAAACTTTAAAGCAATTATTTGCTTTGATCCTGAAGACATTTTGACTATAACTTCTGAATGCACTAATGTTAAATAAATGTTGCTATCATGTATATACTATTTCTTTTTTAATGTGAGATCTACATGTAAAAAATGTTCATAATTTACAGTATATAATTTATTAGTCAACAGACTTAGAGAAATAGAATCATTAGGATATGTATTGAGTTATCCCTTCTCTGATGGTACTGAAATTTGCAGTTAGTCAGGTTTCTTATATTAAATGGTACAATAATTGTATAGAAACATACATTCTCCTGCATACTTTAAATCATCTCTAGATTATTTAATAGCATCTAATATAATCTAAGTGCTACATAAATAATTGTTATACTCTATTGTTTAGGGAATAATGACAAGGAAAAAGAAGTCTGTAGGTGTTCAGTAGAGAGACAATTTTTTTCCATGTTTTTGATCCCAGGTTCACTGAATACACAGATACAGAATCCATAGATCCAGGTGGAATATATAGTGAGAAGGAAGGAATGGGCTTTCACATTTGTGTGGGCTGACAAGTCTGAAAAATGTAGAGACCCAGGGAAGAGTTTCTTGCTATCTGAATCTGAAAATATCTGGAAGGTAGGATTCCTTGCTTTCTCAAGTGACCTCTGTCTCTTCCCTTAAGTCCTTTGACCAGATGAGGCCTACCTGCATTATGGAGGGTGATTAGCTTTACTCAGAGTCTACTGATTTAAATAGTAATCACACCTTAAAAAAAAATCACAGTTAGGGTACATCTAGATTGATGTTTAACCAAAAACTAGATTCCATGACCCAGCCAAATTGACACATAAAATTAACCGTCATGATCTGTTTTTTTTTCTTATTACAGAATGTTATTTGAGAAAAAAGTACATGAATCAGAAATGTGCTATGATGCATAATTAACTATCACCATGTCAAAAAATACAACTATATATTTTTTTTCTTTGAAAAACATCTATTGATCATTTGCACGGTAGTAGTAAAGATTTTGAGATTAGTCCAAAAACCAATCAGATGGTCCTCTTGTCCTCATAAAGGAATAGGGAGAGAATAATATGGATGTTAAGCATTATAATATAAGACAAAATGAAAGTATTATAGTAACTATCTATAGAAAGTATCTATTAAGATGGTATGAGAGTTCCAAGAAAGAAGAAATTAGTTTGGAAAAAGATGATCAGGAAAGAATATATAGAAAACATAGGTCTCAGAGGATGGGGTTTGAATAGATGTAATGCAATATGCATATTATGATTCTTGTAATTTGTAGCTTAGAGCTCTGCACCTGTACATGTAATATTCTGAAATATACAGTATGAGGGGATATTACAGAATTAAATGGCATGTTTAAGGAAACACTTTATACCTAGATTTAATATTCTTTCCTTCCACAGCCAATATTATTTGATTTCTTCTAATCTGTTTAGATTGACTTTTTCTTAAATGCCAGAATTGGGTTTCTGTTTAACTTTATCAGACAAATTACCAGAAGTCAATGATCATTCTTCATTTAGTCACAGTTTGTTATGCCTGCAGTTCTACTACTCAAATGTAAAGAACCTGTTGCAAAAGTATGAGAGCCAAAACAAAATGAAATGCAATTGATTGGCTCCACTAATGTGGTTGCCTTTCATTATGATAGGACATTATAAAACTCTCAGGGGGGCCCATCGATATTGCTGTCATTTCATGTTAGCAGAAAATGAGTTTCTTAAGAAACTACATAATTGGGGCTGGAGCGATGGCTCAGTGGTTACAGCACTTGCCCAGCATGCCCAAGTACATGAGTTCAAACCCCAGCACCGTGTACACAACAAAGTCTCGAAGCAACAAAGGCCACATGAAAAACTAAATAAAATTGTTTCTTTCTGTCTCACTGTCCCTCTCTCTTTTACAAAAAAAAAGAAAGAAAGAAAAGAAACTACATAATTTTATGTATCTACTATCTTTGGTAAATCATTTTCTCAGAAAATAACAAAGTATGAATGAACTATCCTTAATCAGTAAAGAGAAGATGATAATGATAGTACCAAACTCCAGGATTGGTGTAAGGATTAAATAAAATTATTCACATGAAGCACTAAGAGGCTGTAGCAACAGCTTAGCAAATAGCAGCTACATGGTAGTTAATATTAACCTTTAGACACTGGAAATGCACTGAAACACAAACTCTAATTTATTTGTTGAATGGTTGTTGAAATAGGTCTGCATTTGTTGACCTATCTGCAAGTAATTCTTTTTACTTTACCTGCCCACCCCAGCCACATTTCTTTCACTATAGTTTTGTCAAACATACCCATACTTCTCCCCAGTTCCACCGGTCTCCTTTGCAATCATCCCAACCACACTGACACCCAGGACATTCTATAATGTGTCCACCCAAGCCATGTTCATTTTTTCTGAATGCCCTTCTCTTTCAAGCCCATGTTTTTACCCTAAGAATGCCCACCTCTACCTGATATACTCGTTCTTCATGATCTAATTAAAATAGTCTTTGAAGGAAAAAAACAACTCCTTCACTAAGGGATCATATTGCTTACATTGTCTCAAACATTTTGTCATGATAATTACTGTGTGAGTATGCATATTAATGTCTTACAAGTCCTCATTGTATCATTGACTTCCAATATGATAGGTGACTAGTAATTTTTTTTTTTTCAGAGAGAGGAAAAAATCAATTTTATTTAGTTTTTCATGTGGCTTTCATTGCTCCAACACTTCATTGTGTACGTGGTGCTGGGTTCAAACCCACATCCTCACACATGCCAGTCAAGCACTGTAACCAATGAGCCACCACCCCAGCCCACTAGTAACTTATTATAATAGTATAAGAGTGAATAGATCCTTAACTCTTCATTTTTTCCTCTTTAACAGAATTGCTACACATTTACCAGTAAACATCAAAAGTTCACTTTTGGGGGGCTTGGAGTGGTGGCTCAGCAGTTAGAGCACTTGCATTGCAAGCAGGAGGACCTGGGGTCAAACTCCAACACCACATACAAAACTAAGCATCAGAGAAACAAAGGCCAGATGAAAATAAATGAAGTTGATATTCTCTCTCTCTCTCTCTCTCCCTCTCTCTCTCTCTCTTAAAAAAAGTCCACTTTTTAAAGTTTATGATTAGTGTAGATTTTTATAAGAACAAAGAAGTCCATAATCTTTCTTTTAGTTACTTATAATTTTAAGTTTATATTAAACTAGACTGCAACTCTGAAGAGTTTTCTGGATAGGTAAGAGAGAACCTAGGACAAAAAAAAATTTTCTCTGACATACAAATAAGCCAGGATGGCACACATCCAAGGACTTTATATTTTGTCTGGTTAATTAGTTATAGTTTTATTAGAGGACATTATTGTTTAGTGAGGATAATTTTCAGAAACCAGTAGTAAGTGGAGAGCAGAGGAAAAACAGCTAAGACACCTCTGACATGATAATGACAAAAGTTGTCTCGGGTATCTCATCCAAGAAAAAGGCTATGTGTAGTGGTAGCCCTAAAGGCTCTATTGCCTTTCTCTATGGCAGGGAAAGTGGTAGCCACATGTTAGCAGTAGGGAGCAGCTATGGGAGTCTAAATGTTAGTAAGGTCTCAGGTTTTGTTACTTAAACATTGTTACCACCTACATTAGTGATTCCCATTAGGAACTCCCAATTATCTTGTGTCGTTCTCCATACTTTCTAAATCGAAGTCTTAAACGTCATGCACAAACTGGTTAGTTAAGTACTCCAATATCTATAAATATGTTTATTCACGCTTCAAAAGAGGGGAAGGTAATTTTTAAACAAAATGTCTCCAGTGAAGTGATCTAAGCTTTGTGGGCTTTGCAGTTTTTTATGGCCTTTGAAATGCTTGCAGCCATTGTGCCACTGATATTAATTCACTATAGTGGGACCTCTTCAAGAATAGACAACATTCTTACTTACCTGATAATCTCTAATTGGAGAATTTGAGTCTACTGTTTTAAAGACTTGGGTATTACTTGTGAAGAATTTTTTGCTGTGCTTAAACTTCCTGTTGGCCTGAATTCTCACTCCAAGCCTCACAGTCTGCATATGCAAAGTAATTATTTAAACATGGGCCCTGGATATGTGTTCTACTGTGACTAATGTATTCTTTACTACATCAGTTTTCATTTGTTCAGTTATTCTTTCTATGAATGGCAATTATATGCCTATTGAGGGGTTTTGAAGGAGCTTCTTTACAATTATTGTGGAAATACTTTTATTGCATACCTTTAAAGGTGTTAGTTGGCCTAACAAATCTGAATCATATCTTCAAAAAGATATAAAAGCAATTAGTGTAAATCTCTCTGAGATGTAATAAATTTGTGATGATAATAGAGTAAGTTTATTCTGTTGAATTGAACCAGTATGTCTAAAACTAACATCATCTCGATGTTCTCTAGAGATAATCTTTTTTAAGGTTTAATATGGACAAGTAATTATTTTCTTATATATAAGCTGGATGAGCTCACAAAAATGACTTCAGTATGTGTCCAGTTTCTATTAACATTTTTCTAATTCTAGATGTATCTAAAGTTTTTACCTTCTATCAAGAACTTAATGCATTAATGATAACGTTGCTAAACAATTTTGGATCATTGATTTGTTCATTAGATATTTATTGTCTGCTTCCTAAATGGGAGGTACTGCAAGAGAAAAGCTGGGGGAAAAAAGTCACTGCTCTCAAGAAAAGTCTGGTGTGGGTTCAAAAGAGTACCATGAGTGGGTGAACGAAGTGCACCCTGAGGAGAGTCCAGCAATAGTGTATATATACAAAGTAGGATGGTAAAGGTAATTAAAGTGGGAGAAGATAGGTGGGGTGGGGAATTAGGAATGGCTTTACCAAAGAAGACTGTTCTGCTAATTACTCCAAAGTCAAAAGACTTCAGGATTGGCAAGGTTAGTGAAGAATTTTTCAGGGCTGGGAAATGGCCTAGAGGCATACAAGTATAATGTGGGGGGGGAGGGGGAAGCAAGGAGTTTGCACTACTGAGTGATATAATGCAAAAGGATGAGTAGTGGCACATTAAGATCAAAAGAGTGGTCAAAGCCAGATAATGTAGTCAAAGAAAAGCAATGTAAACTTGGTTTTCTAATGCTACCAACAATAATAGGACAGTCAGTGTCTAAGGTGACAATTCTTTCTGCTTTTGTGTACTTTTCATCCTGTGAGTAGCAGAACATAATTTGAATTTATCATTATTCATTCTTTAGAGAAGCCTTTTCAAACTGTATATTAACTATTTTCATAAAGTCTACTTTTATAACAATTGAGCAATAAATGTCACACTAAGATAGCATTAGTGTGACTTTTTTCTATTGAGACTAAGGAGTTCTCTAAATGTCTTAATATTTGCACATAGTTGTCATTTTTAAAACAGCATGTGATATTTCTTATGATAGACTCATGATATTCTTTCTTTTGCATAACAGTCCTTTATACTTTTCTATAAAATGCTTTTCTACATGAGTGTGCTTTTACACATTTTACTTTAACACATTATTGATAAAGTGAATGCTTTTTCTTGTAGTACATTGGCTTCATGGCAAAAAAAAATAGCAAAGAAAAATAAATCACCATCTTATCTGTTTTGTCAAATCCAGTGTGACAGTATGGTCTACATATGCCAATCTAGACAGTTGGGTAATATTGCAGTACGCCAGAAGGAAGATAAAGAACTCCATCAGAGGATGGGCAAACTGTTCCCTAAAAACAACCAAACTTGATGCTTCTGCACTTCCATTTTTAACTTCTCACCTATACTATAAAAGAAAACTTTTCCCCTTTCGTTAAAACCCTTTATTCTAGTATCTGGTATGTTCACGTTATTATTCACCTTACCTATTATATAATATGCAAATTTTATTCTAGTGTTGAAGTATAAAAACTGTAGATTCAGATGCCTATTTAGGGATTTCAGGGAGCAGAGAATAAAGGATATAAATCTCAAATTAGTCTTTAAACTTATTTGACCTAGGAATTGAAGTGCTTTTAATCCATTCTTTTCATTTTACTACACATAAGGGCTTTTGATGCTGAATCTTTAATAATTAAATAATGGAATTAAAACTAAACGATGGGTCACAAATCTCTCCATTTTCTTCTAACTGCTTTTCCTCTCAAACACTAGAATACAACCTATTTAAATCTTAAGTTTTGCTTGCCAAACCACTGTTACCGTCCATCTGTTCATGCCAGTTGTAAAGAAGGTTCGGTTTTTAGTGAAGCTTTGCATTTCACATAAGGTATGTGAAGTGAAATTTCACAGGGGACATGATGGATCCTGATTCTTAGTGATAAACCTTTGGGGCCATCAGGGTTGGCATATGGTCCAGTATGATATGAAGGCTTGGGTTCCCTGGCTTCACTTCTTTGGCGTGAAGCTGATAAAACCTGGCTCTTGAGTATTATTTCACTGGACACCAATCATGGGCAGCAGGAACTGCCCATTTAACTCTCTGTGGGAAGGAAGCCCAGAGAGCATTCACAATGGTACCATTGTCAAGTTGCAAACTGCTCTGAACAGCTTGACAGCTAGGGAGGAGGGGAAGGGGTTGCTTTACTAATTGCAGTTCAGAAAAGAGGAGGAACAAAAACAGCTGTTGTAGAACTGATGTTTCTACATTTACTTTCTTGATAGGAGCGTTGACTTTTATTTAGCACATAGCTACCATCAAAAAGAAAGCAAATGAATATATTTAAGCAACCACCTGTAGTAATCACTTGTTAACATGCCATTACCTATTTTTAGCCCACCAGATTATAGTAGAGCAAACCGTCAGTTTTGCTTTATGTTTTTGTGTTTTGATAAAAACGTAAAACATACAATTTTAAAGAGGAAGCAGATCAAAACCACAATTCACATATCGGATAAGGTTATAAATTTAGTTTAATTTCCTTTATACTTTGCTTTTTAGAATTTCCAAATAGCATCTGAATATGTATAAGCTATATTAGTATAGAAATGTAAATTAGCTTTCTGTGTAACAGTTGCAAGTGCCAGAATAATCTACTAAAGATAAATTAGTTATCTTAAGGTTAAATAACTATATCATTTAAATGAAGAGCTGAGAAGTTTTAGTTTTATATGATTATCTCATTGAATTCTGTCTAGTTTGAATATCTTTAAAAATGTGAGGGCTATTTCCTTTTTATGAAATATTATGTGCCCTGATATTTGTATAAATACTCCTCTTAAATCCAGCCTCCTGGCCTTTCCATTTTCTTCTGGTCAGTCCTGTCAACAGTTAGGTTGGTCAGTCTGGTGAAAAGAAATAATGATCTGTAGTTTGTTTGTTTTTTAAAGCTTGTTTTTAGCGTCCAGGGATCCTGACCCCACAGTATATTTCCACAGATTACTTTTTTTCCAGCTGATATTAAGTTGACTATATTTCAGTATTTTAATTTGTGTAGTCTGTCTTTGTATAGGATCGGGAAGAGATTCTAAGCAAACTTTTAAATCTAAATTTTTTTATAAGTGGGGTGCTATGCTCTTGCCAAATTTGAAGAATGTCAAATGCATGTTTTGTAAAATTAGTAAATCTATAAAATTTACTAGTATTCCATCTTCTCATATCCCCTTAAGTGATTTTAGCAAATGGGCACCAGTACAGTATTTCAAACGTAATTCATTGAATACCCATTCTTCCTTTTACTGCAGAATAGATTATATTTAAGTCAAGATTAATGGATAGATTTCGATGTTAAAGTCCAGTGTCTAAGCCTATCATTCCCTGGGGGCATATAGTGCATTAGTTTAAGCCAATATACTGCTTATCGTAGATTCTATGACACTGTCTTAAATGACAGTTTGCTGTACTTTGTTACTACTTACTATGATAATAAAATCATTTTTGTATTCCTGCTAATTATAACATTTAAACAAAAAATTAAATTAGTACACATTTAGCTAGAGATAACACTTAAGTAATTGTACACTGTAAAATTTCACTTTTTTTTCCTTTTTTGCAGTCTCCTTCCAGTGTCCAAATTTAGTATTTAGTTCAAATGCATACATTCATTTCCTCAACTTTACTGAAATTTTTGCTTCCAGAAAGAATAAATTCATGTATCAGAAAGGTTATAAATTTGATTTAATTTCCTTTTCTAATATCTCCCCAATGTTTTTAAAACTCTTACTCATACTAGTGATTTTGAAGCAGCTCTCCCCCTACTCTGAAAGCCTCATTATTACTAAACTAATGATAATATTTTCAAGTAGATATTATCAATAATAAGAGTATAAAATTTTAATTTCATTACGTTTAAATCCAGGGAACTTAATTTTTCTTTTAGGTGTTTTGCTTTATACAACTTTCATCAAAGTGGAAGCTATACATGTTTGATAATCATGCTAGTACTTTTTGGAAACCACTAATGATTATTAGATTATTAAATAAGGAAAGATTTTCAGATCCTTTAGGGTAGTTTTAAAATGTTAAGCCTATTTAAGGTTAATGTTTTTAAATGTATTTACATGAACTTTGGTAGAAATAGGCTTATCAACTTTTTACTTACTGTTTTCATTTAGTAATTGATTTATGAGCAATTATATATAGCACAAATTTTATTCAACTCCAGCTTTCAATAATAGGGCTATCCTCACACTGCCTTAGCACCTGTTATGGATTTTGAGTCATCTGGCAGCCCATGGGACTTAGATAAAGAAGTACCAGGTGTCCTGCCTGTCTCCTAATTGAGACGCAGTGAAAACAATATAGTCTTGGCAATATGGTTAAAAGGATGGATTAAAGCCCAGCTTTGTCTGCTCCGACAAATCACAGCTTTTCCTTCATGATGTAGATAGTATCAGCTACTAAAGAATTTCATTAATATAAGGCATCATAGAAATAGACAATTTGTGATAACCTGTTGCAGAGTTTCAGAAGAATGTCTGTTAACATGATATAAGTAAGCAATGTACCTGGGTTCCTGTTATTTGTTTAGGGAAATTTTATTTTTATTGCATATGTACAAAACTGTATGTTTCATGAAGAAATTAGCTGCAATAGAAAAAAATGGAATATTCCCTCCCCTGCCAGATCATTAATTTACCATATCTTGCTTTATAAGGTAAGCAATATAGTTTACTTTCATCTTATAAATAACTACACCTATTAGGCCATAGGACACTTATTTACCCTGTATATTTCAGGGAGCTACACTACTTCATCATGGATAATGGCATGAGAACCTTGAAACATACTTGCAAAAGATATTTACTCATATTTCTTAATATCTCAGTAAAGTCTTATTTTTCAAGACTGGGCAATGCTATAGCCTTACAATGTTTAAAGATATTTCAAGGCTTTTAAAACTAAAATGTTAGCCATGACCTTTTTTCCATTTTTATTTTAAAACAGAAGGATTGTTTTACTATAATATAGTAATAAATGTATAATAAAATATAGAATAGCAGTATGAACAGACATTTTTCAAAACTTGTCCGTCTTAGAGTTTAAACTAATTTTCAGTATTTTGGCCATCTTTGAGATAGTTAACATGCCTGATCTACTTTTGTTTCTACACACAACACCAAGATCATTGAGATGGATGGATATAGAAAGATTGCTGGACATTAATTAAAAGATTGAGATTCTAGTTCCAACTCTATAAGTCAGCAGCTTTATTTTTTCAAACAAATTTTTGTACTCTACATCAACCCAAGGCTTATTGCTAAATAATCATGTTGGTGATTTCACTAAGTTTCCTGTTAATGTCCATGGATATTCCTTACTCTAGTTCTGACTATCCTAAATATTGTTAGTAAATGGTGTTGCATTTTGATAAAATCTCCTCTAGATAGCCTTTTTATAAACTTAAGTACAGATGATCCCAGCTTACAATGGTTCAATTTATGATATTTTAACTTTATATGATGCAAAAGCAATACACATTTCAGGAGAAATCATACTTTGATTTTTGATTGTTTCCTGGGCCAGCAAAATGCCATAGGATACTCTCTCATAATATTGGGCAGCTGCCAGATAGCCACCAATTAAGAGGGTAAACAGTCTATGTTCTATAAGGTACTGTTGCTAAGCTATGATATTCGATAGTTTAAATATATTAAGTGTATTTTTTACTTTGAATTTTCCAATTTTTATGACACTTTAAACTTAGAGTGGGTTTATTGGGAGGTAACTCATAATAAATTGAGCACCTGTATTTAAATTTTTCAAGTATTTTTCTATTATCTGTATTCTTAGAATATATGGAACATTTTCATTGTCTGAGTAAAGTGATTTAAAATTACCCTTCATTTGATTTTCTTTTTCTGTTTTTTTTTTTTTCTTGGCATTGGGGATTGAACCCGGGGGCGCTTAACCACTGAGCCAGAACCCCAGTGTTGTTGTTGTTGTTGTTGTTGTTGTTTGTTTGTTTCTTTAAGACAGGGTCTCTCTAAGTTGCTGAGGCTGGCTTTGAACTTGCGTTCCTTCTGCCGCAGCCTCCTGAGCCACTGGGCTTATAGGCAGGTACCACTGCACTCAGCCTTCATTTGATTTTGATTTTAATCTATAAATTTTTTTTCTCCCTTCTCTATGGTCACTTAAGTAAAATTAGTTTAAGTAAACTCATTGTCTCATAACCATTGTAGAAAAGTTTTAAATATCTTTTTAAAAACAAATAGTGAGGGAAAATGTTTCAAAGCTGACTTATGAGTTGTAATTTTGACATTTATGGAATTTTTTTTCTTTAACCAATTATTATATCAAAAAATATATTTCTTTTAAGAGCGAGGGACAGAGAGAGAGAGAGAGAGAAAGAGAGAATCAATTTTATTTTAGTTTTTCATGTGGCCTTTGTTGTTCCGAGACTGCTGTGTATGTGGTGCTGGGGTTTGAACTCCTCCTGTACTTCCGTATCCCGGGCAGGTGCTGTAACTGTCAAGCCATGGCTCCAGCCCCAGTGGTTTTCTTTTAATACTACATGTTACATATTCCTTGTATTTTCTTTTCTTTTTATTATTATTCACAGGATGAACAATATCAAAGGGTGGGGTGAAACCAAACTCTCACAAATAAGGGAGTTTGAAATCTGCTGTGGAGATTTCCTAGCCCCAGCACTAGAGAGCCTGTGCTTGCTCTCCTAGTAAACTACACTTTCTTAATCCATTAAATCCCAGGTTTTCAATTCTACTAATATTTCAGTGAAATTGATAAAGATGCACAGGTTGAAAATCATAATCTAGAGCATATATATCTCATGTTTTCATATAGTAGAAATATATTAAAACTCTAATCATTCACCTGCTAATTTTCTCAAAAGTAAAAACCTAAAAACATAATTATTTCAAAGTTATTATTATTGGTATATTTACAGTTCAATTTAAGTTCGTATATGTATTATGTATCTGGAATGAAAAGACAAAATGGATTAAGAAATATTTTCTATTTCTAATTTTAGGGGGCAGATTTTGGTGGCCCTTTAGTGTTACTATTGCACTTTAGAGACTAATAATCCAATCATCTGTGTTAAATTTTGTCTATTTTGTGTTGAATGAAGAGACTAATGTTGTGAAGATAGAAATCATGGTGGCTTTTTGTTGTTCATTTATTTGGTACCAGGGGCACTTAACCTGTGAACACATCCATAGCCCTTTTTATGTTTTGTTGCTTAAGGCCTCACTAAGTTGCTAAGGCTGGCTTTGAACTTGGCGATCCTCCTGTCTGAGCCTCCCCAAATCACTGGAATTACAGGAGTGCACCACCATGCCCAGAGAAATCATGAATTTTTTTTATCTTTATACCTTCAGTACCTACACAAACATAGCTTAGAAATTTTGTAAATATTGTATAGTTGACTCTAATCTGTTTAGTTTAAGTAGTACTCACTAATTTTTTTAATTCAATACACAAAATTTCTAAGCAGTTTTTACTATTGGAATTCTCCGTCTTCCTATGGTTATCATTCTTGGCATCTTCTATATAAAGGAGATGAAATTCCTAACATTTAAAACTGCAAAGAAGGCACTGAAATATGTAACTTGTAAGGCAGCTGCTTACTAATTTAGGAAGTTCAGAATGGGCCTTAAATCCCTGAGACCATATAACACTGAGCACAGGTATAAACACTCTGTACCTACCTTTGTTTAAAAATGAGCCAATATTTTTGCTTGTTTAGGAAATAAAACATGAAACCAGAACTTAAGAGGAAAATAAGTGATAATATAGATTTTGATATGTGGCTACAACTGTAACTTTCATTATTTCTTTTTATGAAAATTAAACTCTGTTCATTCTTTCGTAGAATATGTATGTGTATACACATACATAAACACAAAAAAACTTCCATTTCTTTTAGGCTAGTCATAAATGACATTAATAAGAATGTAATAATAAATTGAGCTAAATGTACAACCCATTGGAGCATGCCATAGAATCAGTGATCACAACACTGAAAAGTGTTCCATTTCTGAAATAAAAGCAAGAAATTTTTGAAGAATGAGGGTTGTTGCTTCTTTAGAACCAAATCTAGCCAAGTACATGGCTATAATCCCAGCAGCTCAGGAAGCTGAGGAAGGCCAGCCTGGGCAACTAGCAAACTAGCAAGACCTTATCCTCAAAGTTAAAAAAAAAAAAAAAAGGAAGAAAAGAAGAATATTAAAGATAAATAAAAGGGCTCAGGATGTAAGTCAGTGGTAGAGCACCCCTGGATTCTATCCCCAGTACCACAAAAAAAAAAATCTACCTTTTGTGTATTCTCCCTATATATTAATAGAATTTGATATTAACCTTCAACATAGATTTTCTTCATATTGTTTTTCACCATGAGAAATCAGTTTCCTTACATCAGAATAAATGAAAAGTCCATTTACATATCACAAATAAGAAATAATAACAATTATCAGAGTTCTTGCACACATAGATAGATACATTTCTTAAACCAACAATGAAAATGGTCCTCCTAAAAACAGCACTTGCTATTTACAAAGATGTGAGCCAAGCATCAAAATATAAACAGTTTTCAGCACAGATGTAGGGGCACTTTTAGGTTACCCTGTTTATATCCTTTAAAACCCCAGTAAAGTAAATAGGAGCAGGTGGTAGTATCCTCATTAATATACAGATAAACTGTTTCAAAGAGAATTCATACCTGTCTTTCCAGGAACTGGCTGAATTTGAACCCCAGTTTCTCAACAGTTGGTCTTAAAGTTTAAAATTAAAAGTAATTACTTAAAATGTGTAATAATGTTAATATTAGTAAAATGCAGATTAGAAACTATTTGTTAAAGAGAATGTTTGGTTCCCTTAATTATTTTTAGAATAGTAGTATTCCTTCCCCTTTTCTGCTTTTGCAGAAAGAATGGAGGATTAGTGGGTAATTATATTGCTATGATTGCAGCACCTGTGTGTTATTTCTTTTGATTGGCTAGTTCTATATTAAAGATTCCTACCAGCTAAAAGTCTCCCTTATCAAATGTATTTTTAGCTGATTTTCGCTTGAGTTATTTTAAATTTACAGCAAAATCCTCCTAATTCGACTCAGATCTGTACTTTTAACTTTTGTTTTGGATTTTGTTGTTGCTGTTAGTTTACCTTCACCTTTTTATCTTACTATTTTTTTTTTTTTACACTACACTCATGGTAGGAATCTAGCTTGTCATCTTGTTGCTAGCCATCAAGTATGTGTACACCATTCAACTTGCAGGTACCAATAACTCTCGCCTAAAAGCTGTCTTTTATAAGGAAGAAGTGCCTTATAAATTAAAGGAGATTTAGGAATTAACTGCTTTAGATTCTGGTTACACTTGCAGACGCTGACAGCAATTTTGGAAGTTTATAATCATTACAATCACAAAAGTACCTTATTGTGGACCCAGAACTATGGTTTAGGTATTTAGAGTTTATCGTACATCCTTAATGTTTTCTGAAATTAAAAAAAGGCAAATGTACTACAGATTGGGTTATTTTGTTATGATGTTATTTATCTACATCAAACCTGAAAAATTATAAAGAAATTTATAATTTTTAGGAGGTGAGTTACCTTAAGCGGTATTTTATCAAGCTAACAGAGTTTTCAGAAGTTCAGCCCCCCAAAAAGGAAATTTTAGATGTTAACCTGTGCTAACATGTGATGAGTAATGCCATTTTCCATTTAAAATTAAAAAGTAATGGTTATTTTCTTTCTCTCTGCCACCTAGGCTCAAACTTTTTAAAAATCATTTTTAGGAAGCATTATTTTCCCCTAATGAAGATTTATTGTAATTTTACCAAATTCTATGTTTTTATACAAAGTAAAAATGTTATATTAGAATAATTTTAGTTTTGTGCAGCTGTGTATTAGGGTTTCTAGTTTTATAAACATCCTTTTTTATAGCAAAGTAGAATTACCCTTCAAAATGTGTTTTATTTAGATAATCATTTTCTTGCTCTGATAAATTCACTATATTAGAAATATCTCATTTAGAAATATTAACATTTGCTTTCTTTTTCCCTAATTTTTTGTATAAACTCTAAATATAATAAGATAAAGTAAAATATTTCATTTATAGGCCCTCTGAAAGTAGAGCATTTTCAAAGCAGGTAGGTGTCTCCACCCTACTTTTCATGAAGCGTTTTACCCATTCAAGCAGACTTTTAAAAACAGCTTGTTTTGATAGCAGACTGTTCTCCTGTGGGCCTTCAGCCTTTGCTTCCTGGCAGCACCTTTGGTGCGAAAAGAGAGTGATCAATTGGGAGACTATCAGTGCCAGCATGCATAGAGTGATAAGTTAACACACCACTGGGAATTTCTAGGGCCCACCAAGATACTTCACTTCTAATGTGCTAACAAGCTCATTTTTCTACCTCTTGCCTCTTCAGTTATTTTTTTTTCTCAGAAGAGCTTAGAAGTTGAGTGCATCAGGCATAATGAAAAGCTCTGTAGGAGGGAGAAGCAATAACCCCATTTTTCCCTTTTCAGCCAAATAGAAAATTAGTTTCTGGTAATACACAAAGGCCAGTATTTTTTGTACAAGGGGCACTGCTGTGAATCAAAGGACTCTATTAACTGCAGAAAATTCGGCAGCTGTGAATCTCCCCCAATGAAAAAAAAGTACTTTCCAACAAGTTGTGAGATATGTAGTATTATTTAGATTGAACCATCAGTTTCATCCTCTTCCATTTATAACCATATACTCTTTAAAAGTGTGCTGTATCACTTTTCTTTTAAATTGGACTAAAAACTGTATGTTACCCTTCCATAAAATCCTTATCACCAATCATTTTAATATAATATCTTGTTGCTACCCATTTCAGAAGTAAAATTCTTCTGAAATTCAGCCCTAGAGAATTGAAAATAATGGATTGTAAGGAATTGGGATTCAGGTTATTTCAATATCTGATGCATAAAACAAATGGTAATACAAAAGAGTACAAAGCCATTTAAGGGGCAAAAGATAGCATAATCAAAGTCAAATGCCTAATGAATATACTGTAGTCTTACCTTTAACTCTTAGACTTTTTACCTCTTCTTAATAAACTTTTATAAATGTAACCGGCCATGTTTTCTCCCATTGGAATACCAGTTTAAATTGTTTCCCTCTCATTATTTTCTTTGATCTATGTATAGACTTGGTCTACAGTTTCTAGAATTGTAGAATTATAAGTGAATTGAAAGTTTAAAAACAATAAGAAATTTTGAGGAAAAATTATTAAAGTTGATTACAGAAAAAAATTCCATGAAAAAAGAACAACCAATAGGCAAAATTTTATTATCATTATTTAAATGTCTTATGTACATTTTTTTTTGTTATCCTTATTTAAATGTCAACATAGCACACTGAGTACAGCAGGAAAACTTTTAAAAGTTGTAGAAGAAAGGTTAACTGATTTCTCAGTTCAGGAACTATACGACATGAAGTCAGCATGTGAGTTTTTCCTGATAATTGTATGTTGCTGCCTGCTGCTCTACATTTTGACAGCCATTTCCATAGTTGCTTTCGTGAACAACAGAAATATTCTCTCTCTTTCTCGCCCTTTCTGTGCTAACAGCACAATCAGACCTGCTGAAACAGGAAGCCTGGAGTGGGTTGTTCAAAAGCAACAACACTTCAAGGTACTGGTTGCTTGTCAATAATATCAGAAAAGAAAATGTGGTGAAAGGGAAGTACAGTATTTTTCTGTCAGTGTCAGTGCCCTGTAGATGCTTTGTTAGACAGTATTCAGGAGTCCCGTGGACTCTTTGCAAATATTCCTGCTTGTTTCAGTGTTATAATTGACTAGGTATTTTATCCTGACATACAGATTCAGCTATGTATTTATCTTAGCCACATGAAGTTATTCGAGGATTATAGCAACAGTAGTCTTCCATTCAAAATGAGAACAATTGTTGAGAAAATGCAGCAATTTTAGAAAACGAAGATATGCAGGAATTTTTTACAATAAGTCTTTTCCAATGAAAAGTACAGAATTTTGGATATAGTATTTTAGAGGCAGCAATATAGTATTTATTGTGTGGCTTTTGAGAATAGGTCTACAGAAGGAAGCTGATTAACAAGAGGTGCCTAGACTGACCTGATAGCAGTTGAATCCTTTCCTCAAGTAAACTGTTCTCTCTTCCAAAATTATAATTATTTTCTGATAAATACCTCCCTGTTAAGCTGTCATTTAGTGGCATTATGAGAAGTGAACTTAAGCATATTTTATGACTTAAAATGGCATACTTTTAATCATATGCAAGAATAATTAGTGGATAATTGATAAAAAAAAGCAATGAAGTTTAGCGATCGTAGTCCTTTTTGATGAGATCTATTCCTTTCCCATGTAAGCTGCATTTCAGTTCATCCTTAACAGAAGGAAATCAGCTATGAGGAGAGAGCACGCTATCTGCAAACAATTGTCCAGCACCATTTAGAACCAACAACATTTGAAGATTTTGCAGCACAAGTTTTTTCTCCAGCTCCCTACCATCATTTACCACCTGATGCCGGTAAGATTAAAAGCAAGTATTAGTTACTACTTTTCACTGGAACTTGAAATGCAATACCCTTATGTTCTAAAACTAGCTTGAATAAAGTTCTGATCATTGAAATATACATATTTTTATCACTATTTGAATTTGGCCTGTAAATTGGATTTGTTTCTTTTTGTCTAATAGCAGTTCCTCTAAAAAGTCAACAATCTTCATACAATTACATGCACCACATTTTATCTGAACTAATAGTGACTCTTGCATCTAATGGGATCATTACTGAAGTATCTACAAAAAAAACAAGTTGAGCATATACTCTCAACTTTAGAATGTCAAATTTTATGGCCAAGAATATTGCCTCATCACTTTTCATTTTACAAATAAAGCTAAACTGGTCTAGATTTAGAAGTACTTAATATAGCAAATCATGTTATATTTAAGGATTGTTCAGAGGGTACTGCATTAATACAAATAACTAATTTTGAAGAAATCAGTAAGAAAATAAATGACTCATGGCCTTCCTATTCTGTAATATCTTGCACTCCTTATGATTGTTTCATTTATTTTATTTTCCCTCTTTAGATCATTAAATATCAGTTCTGTTTATCCGAAGGTAAGATAAAGTGTCAACCAAAACACCCTCTGTTCTTCTCTCATTTCCTTTTTTCAAAATTTGCAAGCTCTAAGCTTGTAACTCAGACAGTAAATAAACTTAACATTGCCCTGATTCATACTAAACACTTCAGAAATTGTCACTAAATTTTTTTCCAGAATTATACTAACTAACCCAGGTCTGCATGAAACACTAACATGGTTTGGGGATTAAAATAACTAATAATAGAACCCTTTGGCTGAAATTAGTTACACCTTGTTACACTGACCCTGTTTATTTTGTTTGTTTGTTTGTTTCTCAGCATGAAAAAGTAGTACTATTGAACTGAAGTGGTGTGTCTTTGTATTTGTAATGTGTTGCATTGTTATAACTTGAGTCATCCAGTGGTCATTCTCTATGTGCCTTGCACTGTACTAGGCACCTGAAATATGAAGATGACTGTGGAAATGGGAAGCAGGAAAAGAAAACATAATATGAAGTTAAAGGTCTCTTTACATTAAATAAGTTTAAAAGGCACAGCACTCTTTTTAACCTAATCTATTTGAAAAGGAAATTACTATAATTTTTAAGTGAGCTTTAGTTAATGGAATTAAAGCTTCCATTCCTGTCATCATTAATTTGCCATTAGAAAAATAATTCTAGCAAAAATCTTAGATTCTTTTCAGTTAATATAAAAGACGTAGCAAAGAGAAAAATCACATTAGACTAGGTTGAATCTTTTGAAAATTAGATAAATTGGAATATTTGTGTTGATGGATTGACACTATCTAAAATTACACAGTTTGGCATTAAGAAAGAAGTTACAAGAAAGATGCTAAAATTAAACCAATGAAGACCAAAAAATGAAAACTAAGTGTACTTGACAATATGGTTAATATTAATATCTGATGAATTACCAGACTATACTAAAATAGATATAACACTTGAGTATCATATAGTTGAGTCATAAACTTAACAACTGAAAAATATTATAATCAGATCACATTGGGACTACCTTTTCCCCTTATATTTATAAGGTCTGTTCAGTTTTAATGTTACGATTGTTTACCAGCTGTAATCTTTCTTATTTATTCTCTTAATGTTCTTTTCATATTTTGCATGATATCCTTTACTTGTAGCTAGGTACATAATATGGGAAGTAAGTCATATTCTTACTTTCTGAAATGCTAATAATGAAAAGATGCTTATAGCAGCCAAGTAAGGCTTTATTTTTAATATATTAGTGACTTTAACTTAAGATCTGATTATCTAAATAGTAATAAAAATGTGAATTTGAACATTAACCTAATAAGTCTATAGACTTTTTCAGTTGGTTTTTTTTCCAATTGCCTTTCCCTTTAGAAAACATTAGAGACATGTACTCTTAATTTGTGAAAGGGTATTTTTGCCTATAACCAACTTGTGACAGTGTTACTGAATACATTTTTTTTTTTAAAGAGAGAAGGACAGTGAGAGAGACAGAGTCAATTTTTATTGAGTTTTTCACATGGCCTTCATTGCTTTGACACTTAGCTGTGTACGTGCGTGCTGGGGTTTGAACCCGTGTACTCACGCATGCCAGGCAAGCGCCATAACTGCTGAGCCACCGTTCCAGCCCCTACTGAATACATTTCTATGTGTTTTTTTCAGACTTCTACAGTCTGAAAATTTTTTATCAGCATGGTTTTCAGTTCAACACAATAAAAATTAAATATATACTCTTCATAGTAGCAAAAACCTATTGTATTTCACCACATACTTATAAAGTTCTTTAAAGTTTTAAGTCAAAGTGGGAGAGAAAAGACATGAAATAAGCCACTGTCACTTCTGATTTGTAAAAATGACAATGTAAAGTTCATTACATTTCTTTTTAACATAATTTACCATGTTGAAGAAATAGATTCATAATTGCAATTCAGAATCAACTTTAGATATCCTGTGCATACCCTATGTATATAAAATAATACTGATCAAATACTAATGCAGTAATTTGAAATTATATTTTGAAGAAATGCACTATGATGGTTATATTCATTCTTTCTGACCAGTTCCATAATATTATTTCTACTCAGTGGAATAGTATAGAAAAGTGTTACGTGGGGGCACTTAGGATATAGCTCCATGGAATATGCATATTTACCTTGCTTGAAGCCCTGGGTTGAATCCTTAACACACACACAAAAAGAAAGAAAACTATTTTTTATGTTTACTTTATTTGTTTCAATATGATGTAAAACTCACTTCCTATTAATAGTAATATAAGGGCTAGAGCAGTGGCTCAGTGGTTGGAACACTTGGCTGCTTTCTCAAGGACCCAGGTTCGAACCCCAGCACCACATACACAATTAAGTGTCGGAGAAACAAAGGCCAAATGAAAAAATAAATAAAATTGATTCTTTCTCTCTCACGCTCTCTCCTCTCTTTAAAAAAAAAGTAATATACTACCTGTGGTGACATTTAAATTCAAAAAGATTTTTTAAACATATAACTCAGTATTAAATACATACGAAAGATTTGGCTGTATCTTAATTGATCCATAAATTTCATAACTTTATTTTCTTAAAATGTACTGTCTGTAGCAGTAGACTGATGCTTAAGGGAAATTATTTTTATCCCTAAGGTCATTGAGGGAAATATTGTGATGTCACACTTTGTTGATCTTCCATAACTACATTAAAATATTATTAGATTTTTCTTGCCCTTTATTTTTAAAAAAATTACAGGAAAAAACTCCCTTTATCTCTTTCAGGCATGTATGTGGAAAATATCAAAAATTTTATAGTGCTTTTCTTTTTTAAAACTTGTTTTATATTTATAGCATCTCTCTTGTAACTGTAAACTAAAACAAAATCACTCTTCTTCTTAGCCAGATTACAGTGGTAGTTCAAAAATGTTGACATTTTCCCCTAATATGTTGCCTTTTCAACATCATCTTTGTGTTGTTATAATAAGAAGATTTAAGAATGCCAACAAAAACAGAATCCAATTTTGCTAAAAGTGCACAGTAAATATTAATTGGTTTGTCTTTCTAAATTTTGTCATAAAAATAAATCCATAATTTTTCTAGTATTATGTCTTTTTTACCATATCAAATATTTTTTGAATGCCTATTGTATAGTACCTCCAGGATTATCTCTGCTACTGTGTTATTCTAATTAAACGAGAAGATTCCTTCCTTTGGGTTATTTTCAACAGATTAAGCTAGAAATTTTGGAACCACACATATATACATCTGCGAATATATGTGCACACACATATCCATACATACATGCATACCACTTTTTATAATTACCTTATAAACATACAGGTTCCTATTAAAGAAGTCTTGTAAGTTTAATAAGATTCAAATATAACTGATAGGCCTTCAAAGTCAGAGAGAATCTAGAGTGATTATGAAGACCCAGAGTAGTTTCTAATCTACCTTCATTCTAACCTCAGTTTGGTATTAATTCACAAAATTTGTGTTGCCTTCTATAGATAGATCTGATAATCTTAAATTCTAACCTGTCTTTCTGAATCTTTTGGGTAGGACAGATCATCAAATCTTAGCCATTGCTTTAGATAACTTTTTTTTTAAGCTCAGTGACCTCCTTTTTTTTTTAATTTCTTTTTTTTTTTTTAAGAGAGAGGGACAGTGAGAGAGAGAATCAATTTTATTTTTTAGTTTTTCATGCAGCTTTTGTTTGCTCTGAGATTTTGTTATGTACATGGTGCTGTGATTTGAACTCATATACTCGCGAATGCCAGGCAACCACTGTAACCACTGAGCCACCACTCCAGCTCTCTCAGTGACCATCTTTAAAACTTATTTTAATCTTTCCTCTTCCCAGACTTTGAAATGATCTGAAAGAAAGTGAGGGTTTTTTTGTTTTGTTGGTTGGTTTGGGTTTGGGGGGGTTGTTTTTGTTTTTCTTTCTTGTATTTGGGGACTGGGGATTGAACCTAGGGGTGCTCTACCACTGAACTACAGTCCCAGCCCCTTTTGTTTTTATTTTAAGACAGGGTCTCACTTAGTTGCTCATGCTGGCCTCAAATTTGAGATTCTCCTGCCTCAGTCTCCCAAGTCCCTGGGATTACAAGATGGAAAAAAAAGATTTTAGACCCTCAAAGATAATTGTTATATAAACATCCTAAATATTATTTGCAAATACCAAGAGAAAAGTTAATTTCCTTCAGTATATGACATAAGCTGTGAAATCATAGGCAGCCAAATATATCCTCTTCAGTACTTTGAACTAGGAAATTTGTCTTATGTTTTTGATTAAAAGACAATACTGATCTTAAATAACATCCGTTAACCTTTTGTAACAATAATTACTAGGTTCAGTTTCCACTTGGTACATGCTCATTCGGATGTGAAATATTTGTAATGAAAATAATGAAGTAATTTGGGTGGTTCACTTGAGTGCCAGGCACTATGCTAGAACCTCATATGCATTCTCCCCCCCACACACACCCAGTCCTAAGGATCAAAAACAGGCCTTCATGCATGCTGGGCAAGTGCTGTATCACTGAGTTACATACACCCCCTCAGCCCTTTTTTAATTTTTATCTTAAGACAGGGTCTCACTGAGTAACCCAATCTGTGCTCGAGCTCACCATGTTCCTGCCTCAGCCTCCTGAGTGCTGGAATTACAAGGTGTGCACCACTTCACATGGCTGCATTCTCTCAATTTTCACAGCAGTTGTTTGAAATTTTCCTAAAAGCTTATCCAAGAACACCAAGAACTCAATGAAACCAGACTTCCTAGGTATCTGACCTCAGAGCACATAATCTTAGCTTTTACAATTACAGTCTGTTTTCATCCTCTTCTTGATTGAGGTAAGAGAGATTGCCCAATAATCTGTCATATTTACAATTTAGTAATTATTAGAGAATTTTATTTTGAGAGATCTACCTTTCCTATCCATTGGAATATCTTTTTTTATTTTAATAACTTTAAGGTTGTCAGTTCAAAAGTATAGGCTTTGAAATCAGACTTACCTGGATTTAAATCATTGTCATACCATTTATTATCCACCCAAACTCAGATTATTATATACTCAGTTTTCTCATTTGTAAGAAGAAAGTAAAATGTTACAAACTTAACCTGATTTTGTTTTAAATCTACAGTAATAGTAGTTCTTGAGTATCTTAAAATGAAACTACTTGTTTGTATTTCTGCACTGTTTTATTTTATATTATGTGTTTTTTTTTCTTTATGACATTCAGTGCTGTATTCATGTTAATCTTAAGCACTTACCAACTCCTTGACAGTATTAAACCAGTAAGGTTATTTGGATAATCTGACTTTTAAAGTTATATTTCTTCGAATTAAGAACATAAGAAAGAATAAATTCTTTGATATCCCCAAAATGAAACCTAAGGGAGGATTTGTTGTACTCTTCGCATCTGAACAATTATATTTCATAAGTTATCATTTTCTTCTGGAGTATTTCTGAACCTTTCTAATCCTCATCTGTTCTTATTCAGTCTATTAACTTTTGCTCTTTTTTATTTAATATCTTTATCCTATAGCTACATTTATTGTGTACCTACACTTACTGTGTACCTACTACATGTCAGGATCTTTGCATATGTAAAATAAATACTAATGTCTCCATTTTACAAATAAGAAAATACTCAAGTCATTTTGCCCAAGACTAAATAGCTAATGCAGTGACAGAACTGGTGTTTAATCTAGAACTCTGTGATACATAGCCATGTTCTTTCTAACGAATACATTCACATTATTCTTAGTTCCATATTAATTAAAGCTATTTTCAAAATTATAGTATTTTAAAAGGCTATATATTTGCCCAATAACTTTGATAATAAGCATGACCATTTTAAAACTACCAAATGGGCTGGAGCTGTGGCTCAGTGGCAGAGTGCTTGCCTGGCATGCAAGGACCCAGGTTCAAACCCCAGCACCACATACGTAATTATATGTTGGAAGAACAAACACCAAATGAAAATCTAAAGAAAATTGATTCTCTCTTTCTCTGTCTCTCACTCTCCCTCTCTCTTTAAAAAAAAAAAAAAGAAAAACCTACTAAACAGTGCAAACAAAATGATAATAAATAACAATCTATTGAGTTCCCTTTTATAATGTGTATAAATCCTCAAAATTATATTCATTGTTATTTATAATAGTTTATTATCATCAGTATACAGCATATAAACCAATTTATTATGCTATCATGACATAGACACAGTCTGATTAAGCACTAAAAGAGTGCTAATAATGGATACATTATCCACATAGGAGCCCATAGATATTTTTAAAATTTGTCCTTAAGGATATATTAATAATAGAAGTAATCATATAAATCAGCATTCTGTATGACTCAGTATAAATCAATAGTTAGAACAGGGCGTGAAATGAAATGCAGGAATCACTATTTATGTCCAAAGTGAGGTCTCCCTACTGTAAATTAGAGAGTATGGATATATCCAATACATGCCACAATTATCATTTGCTAAAACATGAGTAAGTTTGATAACTGTATGCCACACGTGCCATTTTTGACTCTCAGTTGACTAACAGAGATTTTACTTTGAAGACAGAAAGGAAGACTTGAAGGATTTGCTGTTTTTGAAGGGGGGGGAAACGTTTTTTAAGTGATAAAGCCAGGATATGCACACAGATTAGCTTTATTTACTGTTATTGTTAAAAGTAGTGAAAGAAAGATTTTAGGAATAGATGTAGTTAAGAAGAAATATTTGGAATAGAAATGGATGAAACAACTATGGAGTAAATTTGCATGGAGGTTTGTTTTCTTGAAGAATTGGGTGAGGAAAATATTCTTTTGAGTTTGACAAAGTAATGCTCTCCAATAAAATTTTCTTTGATGATGGAACTGTTTCATGTCTGTTTTCTCCACATGTGACTGCTGAACACTTGAAATGTGGTTAGTATACCAAGGAACTGAATTTCTACTTGATTTTAAGTACATTTAAATTTAATGTGGATGTAGATATCATATTAGTACATCTTTGGATTTTTATGACTGGACAGTTAGGATAATAATCATTTTAAAATATAGACATTTATAAAAACTCTCATAGACTTTTTCCCCCTTTTTTTCCCTTTTTTCCTATTTAAACTTGTTTTATTAGTTGGTAAGTATAACATTTGGATTTATAAAGTATTGACCACTGTGACACATCATCACCCTCATTGCATGCCCAGTTATATTTCATTTAAAAAAAAAAAAACTGATTACTCTCTTCTCTGCTCCTCTGTTAACACCTGTAAAATTCTGCACCATGTCTCTCATATCTGTTACCTTTCTTCTTTTTTGTTTTCTTGCTTCTGCTCGCTACTCCATTTCTTCATTCACAACAAAGAAAGAAATGCAGTGATAGTTCTCTTCCTCCCAAAACCTCCGCTAGAAAACATTGGCCATCTCAAGGTAAACAGCCAGGGAAGGCCTCTCGTGATAGCTGGGAATAATATGCATTATATGCATTACCAGAAAAGCATGAGCTACCGCTCTCACCTTCCTTCTGCTGTCCATCTGCAGTGCTTCCCTCACTGGACCATGAATTCATATTCTTCTCTATATTTTCCAATATGAGTCTACTCTGAATCAGTTCAGGTCTTTAAGAGGAGTAAAGTTGAACAAAAATGTACTTCCACCTTGTATTTGGAAGGCCAGTCTCATTTCAGTTCAGGAAAGAAAATTTTGGAGAAGTTACTTTGAGGAGGGCAATTGACATGGAGTTTGAGTTACATACTCAAGAACAAATATACATTTCTAAGAAAAAAGTATAACATTTGACCTTAAAAACACTTTGAAGTGTTCTGCATAGATACATTAATTACTTAAGATATCTCAATAGAATATTCAATCCTTATTGAACATTTTTGTTTTTCTTATAAATATTTATAACTTCAATTTAAGCACAAATGTTTCATTATATGGAAGTGCTAGCATAATTATTTCCAAGTTTGAAGTGTCAGTGGGATGCTGCATTGGCTAACAAGTATGCCAAGTCTCCCCACATAGTATGGAGAAGTCTTAAGTTTAAGCCTGCAATCTGTGTGGTAGTTTTTGCTTGTTTGTGATACACACAGAGAACATTTTCATGTACTTAAGACCCAGAAAAGTTTGGATTAAAGTACCTTAAAATATGCAGGATTTTTAAATTTTGTTATTCTGTTTGTAGATTTTTTTTTCCTTTGAAGGACTTTTATTTTTAATGTCTTATTCAGGAAATATTTTAGAAAATTTGCCTACAACATGCTAGGTTCTCAGCATTACTATATATTGGAGAATCATAATTCAAAGAAAATACAGACAGGTGAAGAACTATTTTTGTAAATAATACAAAGAAATATCTTAATTGAATTTGTTTTGCTTGTTTTAAAATTTTATATCTACTAATTCTACTAGCTGTCTACTTGATATTACTGAATAGTGTAATTACAAAAGTTCAAGTTAGTGAAATAAAAGCATTATTTATCTCTTCTAAAGTAAGATGTTTTTCAGGCTAGTTTGTCTCTTTTGACTGACTTTCAGATTAGAGTTCCTGTCCTCTTCCTTACTCCTGGAATCTGTCTTGCTCTTTTAAACCCTACTTATTACACAGCTTAGCATGTATGATGGTCTCCTAAGTGCTGAGTTCCTCTTTGGAACTTAACTGTTTAGAATTGTTCAGTGCTGTTTTCTTCCAGTTTCAGTAGTGAAGCCCACCTCGCCCCTCATTTTTTGTTTTGTTTTGTTATTCCCTGTACCCTGGAAGTAGAATTGGTCTTTCTCACCTGCTTCTTGTATCCTTTCATGCATGCCACTAGTGCTTTGAATTCCTCATCTTTTTGGCCCAGAGATTTTGCTTCCCATTGCTTTTTCCAGAGTTTTGGCTCTAGACCTGATGATTGGCGCTTTATGGCTAATATAATGACATGAGCCACCAGATCATCAGTTTTAAATACATTAGCAAGCTGTTGTAATAAGCAAATCTGGGGCTTGCTTTTTTCCTCAAAAGACCTTATTAAGGACTGGGATCCTTACTCCAGATTAGTAGCAGAAAGGTTATATCTTACGAGATGAGAGGCCAGATGACTCTGTTTATGTTCTTGCTGTTTTCCTACAGGCTCCTACCCAGAGATTCTACCCAGTGAAGCTCCCACAGCAACGCAGGTAGATGGGGCTGACTTGGCCTCTCCAATGTCTCCTCGAACTAGTAAAAGCCGCATGTCCATGAAGTTGCGTCGTTCCTCTGGCTCAGCTAATAAATCCTAAGGAGACAAGCAGCCCAACAGTGATCAGCAGTAACCACCTTAGCATGAACACCTTGCAGGCCTTCATGACTGCCATAACGTGCATGTTCCTTCCTGTACATTTATTTGAGAAAACACTGGACTTAAATCATTTGTAACTTAATATTTTAGATTCGGACTATTTATTTAATTAGTTTTTTCCCCACACTCCAAGCTACCATGTTTTGAGGGGGTGGAGTTATATTTTACACTCTTTACTTTCCTAGCTAAATTATGTCTAAGTAGTTTTACCTTTAATTTCATGATTAATGTTGAGCCTAAATATAATTGGACAGATAGTTTCATTTTATTTATTGTGCCTCATTACAGCTTTATGGCTCAATAAATGTATAATTTTTTACAAATGTAAAATTAGGTTTAAGCATTTGTAAAGTTAGAGCAAAAAGTTACAAATTTGTTAATACAGATATGTATAGATTATTTGTTACAAAAATAAAATACTCAAATGTTCATTTAGCATCTCAATTCTAAGTGAAATAATTTTAGCATTAACTTTTTCTTCCCAAGACAATGTCTCATTTCTTAGCTGTATAGGTAATGCCATGACATATCCAATAACCAGAAAAAATCATTGCTGAATCTTGATTTGTTTAGCTTCCAAATAATTTTCTAATGTTTTGTTTTTTAAGTGATATCACTGTTAAATTATTATTTCTATTTTAAAATTATGGCCCTTTATTATTGACTGATATATCCTGGCATATCTGTTCTTTCTTAAGTATCAAAAAGAAGGTGATAGATAGGAGAGAAAAACTTTTCTGACATAAATGTTGCTCAAATTATGTGTATTATTAAAAAAAGAAAAGGGAACTTGGCCCAGGAGTCTTAAGTTAAATCTAATATTGTTTATACTGAACTTGCCAGTGCAAGTTGGTAGACATTCCATCCTCCAGAAATATTTTCCTGTAGTAGATAAGCTGCTCACATTTTGTTTTGAATGGCCATCTCTTAAAGAAATGTAGCATGACATTGGTTCCAACTGCATGTGTAAATACAGCATACTGGCAAACCCTAGAATATAAATTATGTATCATCGTTCATATAATGTCTACAAATTTGTAACAGTGGGGGGATTTTAAAAATCACATGGTATTTAATAATAATAAAAATATTCTTTAATTTCCTGTGCATGATTTGTCTTATATATTTCATGTATTTTCAGATTTAATAAGTAGGGCTGTATAATTAATGGAGAGATATAAATCATAAACCTATATTATCTTAGCTAATCATAAAAAATGAATTTAAATTTCCTTTTCAGTATACTCTCCAACTTATTTCTTAGAGATCCCACCACAGTCATTAAAAACACAGGAAATTTATAAGTTCATGAGACTGGCCAGAAACTTCATCCAGTGCAGTTGGTTAAAGCATCAGTTTATTGCAGCGTCATGTTTGATTTCTTAAATTTCACATTATTTTATAATATACTTTCAGGAATAAAACTTTCCACCAAACTTTTCTAAACAGCTTTTCAGAGTTCCTGAGTTCCCTTGCACTTAATTTTTTATTTTCTTGTAAATAAACACTAAAGTTCCTATGAAAGCTTATATAAAAAAGAGAAACAAATGGATAAAGAATCCTTGGAAACAAATTTTAACAATATAGAAAATTTCCCACAGCCAAGGTGAAGAATTATGAGAAGGGGAATCAAACATAACTATTTACATGTTTCTAAGGTGCTTTTAGTTTGTTTTAAATGAACATCTACTGGATTAATAATATGCAATATATAACAAAATGGACTGGCAATACTAACAAAATAGTGAGATTAGCACCTTTATTATAATTTTTGTCATCTTCAGATGACACTAGTAGCCTTTTTAAGAAAACACTTTTTTTTCTATTGCTATTTGTTGAGTAAAGGCTCTTTTTAGATTTAAAGGATCAATGCATATTTTTCTTTTAGAACTTTAGTCTGTGCAGCTGTGCTTCAAATGGAAATTTCCTGTTATATTTCTACACCATTGCATTCATTTGCAAAATATATCTTCTGTCTTGTATTCTGTCCAAATGGGTCACTAAAATTCTAAAGTAGAATTCTGGCAATGGGGAGGTAAGAAATGTGACTTTGAAAATATGCTGTGTTCTTAAGACAAACAACAAAACAAAGCACAGTCTATGTACATTTATTTGGTGGTAAATCTTACAAATCTGAGCTGTCAAGCAGTGCTCAGTCAGTGTCCCAAACTGTAGCTATTAGGTGATGAGTACAGAATATACACCAAATATGATTTACAAAAAGAAATTCAAAGGTCGCTGCTAAAAAAAAAATACTGAGTGAATTGCCATTCAGTTACGTAGTGTATTACAGGTATTAATAACATCTTCCTTAAGCTGAACATATTTTCATATATACAATATGAGATTTATAGCAGAAGCATTAAATAATCTGGGTGAAATCTTACCAAAACAAACTTTAGGAAACATTCTATATTTCCAAAAAGCTGTGTAAAGAAAGATTTAAAGCAGCTTTTACTGAATACTGCACACAAAATAGCTAAAGGTAAGAATTTGGAGGGTGTTTCAACTCCTCCTAGTAAAGTTCCACTTTCCCCACCTCCAAAAACTAAGAATAGATAAGTATATACAGTTGAGAAAAGGTTACTAGGAAGATTTTCATATCCCCCCAAAGCAGCAAAATTCCTCTTATATTTCCTGCCCATGGACACAGGTTTTTCCCCCCTGTGAGTTTGGCACCAATCACATAACTTTTAATTCACAGAATATACAGTGCAAGATATCTGACCCTATTGAGACAGAAACTACATAGGTGCCTGTGATGGCAAGAGGAAAAAACCAAACACTGGTGACTACCACTTTTGGTAGCCAGAACCCTTTGTAGACATTGAGACATGCATGCATTCACTGCAACTTTCCATAGGAACTACAAATCATATAGGATTTGTTAGGGTCTCCAGAGTTTTGAGGGGGGAAATCCTATTTTAGTGGGGAAAGTGAGGAAGATTCATAGCTGACAGCCTTTGACCATGAATGTTTTTACCAGATACATACCTGCTCTAGAGAGGGGGTTTACATTTTGCTGCCTGCTTCCCTGGCAGAACATTGACTACTGGGAGAGTTTTAGGAGGGAACGCATGGAAAAGAAAGTAAACCTGCAAGTTGAAGAAAGCCCCCACAGAGATTCCCATGATATGTTTTCTCCAAGGCCAGCCTTGAAATCTTCCTGGTCTCTTGGCCCTCAGCAGCCTGGCCTCAGTGGCATCTGCAGCAGTAATACTTGCCGGCTTTCTGAGGGGTGGCACTTATTGATGTGCCGGGTCAGCCCGGGGGAACTAAAAAAAGTGGACGGACAGTGCTTGCATGAAAAAATTTGCTGAGCACTTCCTTCAGATGCACCTCCAGAGCCTGGTGCTTCAGCAGGGGCCCCTGCCAGAGCGGGCAGGAGTAACTCCTCGCGGACAGCGTGCCACAGCCGGTGCTTCTCTCTGATATCTGCGGAGGGGAAGTGTGCTCCGCACAACGGGCAGGCGAAGGAGAGTGGAGCCCTGCGTTCAGAGCCAAAGCTAGGGGCTAGCACAGGAGCTGAGCCTGCCTCGTGAGTTCCCAGGTGCTTTCGTAGATAGGCTTGGCGACGAAACTTTTTGTGGCAATATGGGCATACAAAGATCTCGGATCCCCCTCCACCACTGGCACTGCCCGACCCAGGCATCTGGTGTCCCAACACCCCCTCTGGGTAAGGGACCTGTGGCAATGGTGACTCCAGGTGCTTTAGCACCTGGAGGCCCTGGTGCGGAGCACTGTCCTGGTGCTGATCCTCCCCGGAGCTGTCCCTGGCCTGCGGGTGCTGATCCGCAGTCCGCTCTGCCCTGCTAGTCTCTTTCGCCTCTGCCAGGAAAGATGCAATGGACCCGGAGTCCGGGGAGGACGAAGACGATGAAGGAGGCGGCTTCCCGTCGGCGGAGGAGACTGTAGCGGCGCCTGCTGCTGCGGGACGCGGCTTGTGCCAGCGGCGATGCGAGGCGAGGTTCGCGGGGCAGCTGAAGACCTTGTCGCACTCGGGGCAGCGATATTCAACTCGCACGATGCGGGAGCAGCGGTGCTGGGCCAGTGCGAAGGGATCTGCATACTCCTCCTTGCACAACTGGCAGATGAACTCTCCTAGTGCCGTGCGGCTGCCACCCAAGCCCCTGGAAGGCGCTCCCGGTTCCTCTTCCTTGATCTTCAGGCCCAGCACAGGGGACGTAGTCACCTCATCCGCAAAGCTCAACTTCCTCATGGCCTTTGGCTTCTTGATACCCGCAGCCGTGAGTCCAGGTGCGCAGCTTGGAGGTACCTTGGCACGGCGCTCGCTGCCAGCGGCTCGCTTCAGCCCATGCAAGGTGGCGGAGAGGGGAGCGGGGTCCGGCTGGAGCGCGGGTTCTGGGAACCGTGCCCGAAGCGGCAATAAAAACTGTTCCCCCAAGGTCGGTGCGGTTGCTGGAGCCACCGAGCAGGAGAAAGTGGCCACAGCGGGGGCACCCCCGGGAAAGGACTCAGCGGAGACAGGCGAGCTGAGGCAGCGTTCCAGGAACGTCCGGCGCAGTTCCGTGCCCGCCGGCTTTGCGGGGCTGGGGCTGGGTCTGGGACCCTCTCTGTCATCAGCGCTCCATTCTACGCCTTCTTGCCCGCGTGCTCCCAGGCTCACCCCAGCCGCCCGACGGGGTGACCCCGACAGTTCCTGAGCCGCCTCCGCTATCAGCCCTTGTCCGGGCCCCTCCTGGGTGGGGGGCGCCGCCTGCTCCGCACCTGGCAGTGAGACACTGGGAACCAGGGAGAAGGGCGGCGCCACCTGGGGCCCCAGCGGGGGGAAGACCCGCTCAGCTAGGCGCACTCGGTACGAGCCGCCGGTCCGCTTAGTTCGCTTCACCAGGAAGCCCCTCGGCATGGTGGAGTCGGGAACGCTCTGGCGCCAGGAGGAATGAGGGACCACAGGGACTGAGAGCGGGCGAGCAACGAGAGCCACACTAGCTTCGCCACCGCGGGCATGCCGAGGCTGGCTTTATAGCTGGGACGCGGGCCGGGGCCCGCTGGGCCACCTCCGGGCTGGTCCCGCCAATCAGGAGTGGGAGCGGGTGCCGGGGGCGGGGTTTTTGTCGGCGCGGCCCTGCCGAGGAGCCCAGGCTGGGTGGCGGCACTCACCGCTGCCCCGCCTCGCAGCGCCTCGAAGCCGCCCGAGGTCTGCAGAGGGGCCGCCTTCCCCATCTGCCCACACCCCCGCCTTAGAGGAAGGTAAGGTCCGGAGTTCGAGGGAGTGGGCCCTTCCCCTCCAGGGAAGGGACTGTCCACTGGGTCCCGGGTTCAGCAGCGACACTGCGTCCCCCACCGCACCCCGGGCCTGACTGAAAGGCTCTGAAGCTGAAGGAGGCCCGCGGAGGGAAACCGCGGTGGGCAGTGGAGACCACAGGGTGGGTGTCCACCCCGGAGCTGGTTAACATCCTCTGCCCCTATCGAACTGATGAGAAGCTGCGACCGAGAGGCAGGGCGGCTCACCCACCGCCCTGTGCCTACACTTGATGGTGGGAGCACGTCTGCCATCCAGTATCGATCGAGGCTGTGCGCGTCTGTGATACTATGAGAATTCATCTGGGAAGAAGAGCTCTCAGTATGGGAGATCGTGCGTGCTGGCAAGCCTCTGGAGCTCAGGACGCCAGCACGTTTCTGGGGCCTGGTCCTCCAGGCTGATAAATGCCCCCTCCCTAACAGGGAGGGGAAGGGATCTAATTTTCAACTGTCCTCACACAAAGTGGTTTCTCTGTTCACACTTTCCACTCTTGCTTCCCAGAGACATGACTTAATGCCTAACTGGCCTGTTTAGCATGAAGTAGAGATTGAGTGAGAAATGCTGGTGGAATCAGCATTTCATCTGCTTCCCTATACACGACAAGTTATACTTAGCAAAAAAAAAAAAAAAATGCTGTAGTCCAAACTCAACAAATTTTCATCTGGCCCTTTGCCCAACTGTCTTAAGAACTAGAAGAGATTTGAAAAATCATAATACTAGGTGAACAATGAAATAATTAGACAATATGTAACAGGTGAAATGTCAAATTTCATAATTTAAGGATAGAAAAGGAAGAGGAAGAACTATATGTTCAAACCCCTTACTAAACCAAATTAGTGAAAAATTAGGCGTTTTTTCGTTTTATTTTGGTTTTTTGGAAGAGCTGGGAATGGAACCCAAGACCTCATGCAAGCGCTCTACCTCTGAGTTACAGACCTGCCCTGAGGGAGGTATTTTTTTTTTTTTAAAGAGGGAGGGACAGTGAGAGAGACAGAGAAGGAGAGAAACAACTTTATTGAGTTTTTCACATGGCCTAAGTTGCTCCAACACACTCAGTTGCGTATGTGGTGCTGGGGTTTGAACCTGGGTCCTCGTGCTTGCCAGGCAAGCGCCGAAACCGCTGAGCCACCGCTCCAGCCCCTGAGGGAGGTATTTTTAAAGAACAATATTGCTGAGCTAGAGTGGTGGCTCAGCAGGAAGAGCACTTGCTTGACATGCTCAAGGACGGGGATTGGAACCCCAGCACCACATACAAAATAAGTGTCAGAAAAACAAAAATCAGATGAAAAACTAAATAAAATTGGTTCTCTCTCTCTCTCTGTGTCTTTAAAAAAATAAAGTACAATATAGCATAACAAGTTTAGTCATTGCTAAAACATACTGTCTTGCCCCTCATTGAAGTTTTCTTACACCAAGGACATTACATTATTTGGGAAATTTTGTGGAAGTAATTATATAATAACACATATTCTGGGAAATATATATATACATATATAGATATAGATATATTTTTTTAAGAAGTGACTGAGTCAGAGAGAAAATAGTAACTGGAAAAAATCATGCACATCCGCAGCCCAGATCCTAACTGAGGTCTGGCTAATTCCAAAAGCCCAGACTCTTTCCACTATCCCAACGGCTTCAAAGTTTTTCTTCTTAAATCAAATCTCACAATAACAAAAATGATCTGTAGTATACACACAACTGAAAACAAGTTTCACAAAATAACACTCCCCTTAATCAAGTGTGATGCTTTCTCATTTTTTTAATTCAATGTATTGTATTTTTGTTTTTGTTTTGCAGTACTGGGATGTTCCACCAGAGTATATCACCCAGCCATTTTTATGTTTTGAGACAAGCTCTCACTAAATTGACCTATCTAGCCATGAAGTTGTGATCCTCTTGCTTAGTAGCTAGGATCACAGGTGAGCGCCACCAGGCCTGACTGAATTTTGTTCTTAAACGTATTTAAAAGTACTGGGCATTCAGGGCTGGAGTGGTGGCTCAACAGTAAAATGCTTGCCTGTCACGTGTGAAGACCCAGATTCAAATCCCAGCACCACATACACAACTAATTGTCAGAAAAACAAAAATCAGATGAAAAAATACAAAATCGATTCTCTCATTAAAAAAGAATACTGATCATAGAAAATAGATTTCATAACTGAGTAATGGATTAAAGTCTAGTTACATTGTTTCCCCTTAAACAGCATGAAAGCATACAAAATAAGTAAATATACCTGACATATTGTAATCAAATAACATTCCTAATAATTATTTAAAGCACTAGGGTCTTTTCATAGTTGGTAACCTCAGTTTCTCATGTTGATCATTTCTTTTTTTTTTTTTTTAAAGAGAAAAGGACAGTGAGAGAGAGAGAATTAATTTTTATTGAGTTTTTCACATGGCCTTCCTTGCTCTGACACTTAGTTGTGTACATGGGTGCTGGGGTTTGAACCCGTGTACTCGTGCATGCCGGGCAAGCGTTGTAACCACCAAGCCACAGCTCCAGCCCCTCATGTTGATCATTTCTGACATATCAGTTTATGCATGACTTCTTACCTCAAATTCTGTTGTGTGGTATGGAAAAATCTAACATAAGAATTTTATTACTTTAAGACAGACCCTTTTCCAGAGGGGCTTTTCCCTGGAGGCATAGTACTTTGTAAGAACTGCTTTCATACATTTTCTACCAGATTAAATAGTTTTAATAGGTTTCATTTTCCCTTGTCCCTGAGTATAATTTGACAATAATCTTTCTGGAAATTGGTGTAACAATGTGTATGGGGAGCATTTAAAAATTTTTTTAAAAAAGAGGTATACCCTTACTCACCCAAAATAAGAGCAAAGATTTATGCTCACAGCAGTTCATCACAATGTTATTTGTATTTGTAAATAATTGAAAACTACCCTGAGGGGCTGGAGCAGTGACTCAGCAGTTACGGTGCTTGCCTGGCATGCAGAAGAACATGAGATTGAACCCCAGCACCACGTACACAAGCAAGCATCGGAGTATCAAAAAGCCACATGAAAAACTAAACGAAATTGATTCTCTCTTTCACTGCCCCTCTCTCTTAAAAAAAAAAAAAAAAAAAAAAAACTACCTTGAATAAATCACAAGTAGCTGCGCTATAGATGATTGGGTGAGTAACCATAAAAATGCAACAACAGGGCCAGGTGTGGTGGCACATGCCTGTAATCCCAGCAACTCAGGAGGTTGAGGCAGGAGGATTTCAAGTTCCAGACCAGCCCCTACAACTTAGGGAGACTCTGCCCCAAACTAAAAATTAAAATGGGTTAGGGGTGTGGCTTAGTGGTTAAACACCCCTGGGTCCAATCCCCATTACCAACAAGAAAAAATAACACAATGACATGGACAAACATGTATGTCATAACATGAAGCAAAAACAGCAGGATATAAAGTTGCCTGTACAATAGAGTTCAATTATGAAAGAACAAAAATGCATAAAACATGGAAGAAAATATGCCAAAGCTGTTGTAATGTTCCAGTAGTTAATAGGAATTTTAAGTCTTTTTTTAATTATTTTGTTAAAATACTCTGCAATAAGTTATATTGCTCTAGTAGTCAGAAAAAATACATAGTGTTCAATGGAGTAACCTTCCCTGAGGATACCGAAACATTGAATGGAGACACTACAGATAGTCTTCTCTGCAGCCATCTGTTTGAAACTTGGCCCTAGCAGAGGTGACAAGCCTCTGTCATGCCATAGGCCTTCCAGCTGAAGATCTCTTTTGGAAGAAGACTAAGGATTAAACCTTGGGAAGAGAAAGATGCTTAGATGCATGCTCCCCACTCAGATATAAAACTAGATGATCCTTCAAGATGTGAACACTTCTTTATTTTCTCACTTAGATAATCTGACACATATCTAGCTGAACAATGAGCAGTGCTCAGAAAAACTGTGAAATCTACACGCTTTCTCTTATCATTGGCAAACTTTTCCTCCTTTTAAACATCCAGGACTTCCATCTGCCGTTATACTTCAACAAAAACTCATGCACACTGGATTATCTCTCAAGCTATTTACACTTTGAACTCCCTATATTCCCTTTCTAACTGCAGAATAAATTAACTCTGATTTAAATTCAGAAATGGAGATAATTGAAATCAGGAAAATTTTTGAAGGCAAAGATTTCTTCCTGGCCTAAAATCATAGTAGAGGCTCAGATGACTAACCTACTTTTTAATCATTTGAATATCTGGGGGATTACTCAAGAGGAACTTGTTTCTCTGCTTCCTCACCTCCACCTAGACACATTCTTGTAAAAGGTCAACACCACTCGCAGCTACTAGAGATCTATTGTCCCCAAGAACTTGGAAGTCAATTATCTCTCTCAAATCTAAAACTGAATTTTTGAATCCCCAGTTTCCTTATCTCAGTAAATGGTAACCTTCATTCAATTAACTGCCTAATTTGGTTCAAACTAAACACCCCACTAACAATTCTATCACCAAAGATTACCTAAATCCCCTCTCAGATTCTCCATCACCAGACTCTGTTTAGTCTTTCACATCCACCCTTGCCCTCTCTGTAATGTATTCTTTGGCACCAAGATGAATCCTGTTAGAATATAAATCTGATTATTTCACTCTTGTACTCAAAATCTTCAAATGACTTCCCACCACGTATAAAATTCAAAACTCTGGTTGGTCCCTGGCTATCCCTAAACCATGTCTCCTGCCACTATCTTCCTTGTTCAGTCTTCTTATCCACATTAGTCGCCTTTGTTTCCTCAAACATGGTAAGAGCAGTTCCACCTCAAGGCTGTTGTCTTCTGCTAGAATGTTCTTTGTTCAGGTATGCTCACATTGTGTTCCTTAACTTTGGGTCTTTACTCAAGAACACCCTCTCAGGGGGCCAGAGCAGTGGCTCAACAGTTAGAGCACTTGCCTCTCAAGCAGGAGGACCCAGGTTCTTACTCCACATACACAACTAAGTATCTGAGAAACGAAAGGCAGATTAAAAAATTGCTTCTCAGGGTTGGGGATTTAGCTCAGTGGCAGAGCGCTTACCTAGCATGCGCAAGCACCCCCCCCCCCCCCCCCCCCCCCCCCCCCCCCCCCCCCCCCCACAAAACAACCACCGCTCCCTCCGCCCACAAAAAAAAAAAAAAAAAAAAAAAAAAAAAAAAAAAAAAAAAACCCACCTCAGAAAGATCTTCCCTGAGCTGGAGCGGTGGCTCAGCGGTTTCGGTGCTTGCCTGGCAAGCATGAGGACCCGGGTTCAAACCCCAGCACCACGTACACAACTGAGTGTTGGAGCAACTAAGGACATGTGAAAAACTAAATAAAGTTGTTTCTCTAAAAAAAAAAAAGAAAGATCTTCCCTGACCACCCTAACTTATAGCATTTTTTAAAAAAAGCATTTAAGTTATATAATCATATTTTTATTTTGGAAAGAAATCTAAGGGCTATTTTGGAGTAAAACTATGGGGTTGAGGGGAAGATATGGAGAAATTAAGGGAATTGGATGAGACTTTGGGCAAGGAATGCAGCCAGAAAATATTAAAATAGTTGAAAAAAGATAATGTGGGCTCAGCTATTTCAATATTGGATATATTTAAACAGGGGTTGATCAACTATATGATTATACTTATCAATATGCATCCCCCCACCCGCTTTAAGCCAGTAAAATAATGAGGCGTTCTATAAACTTGAAGGTAGAGAGAATTTACAACTTGACTTTCATGAAAGACTTAAGATTAGTATATATTTTGGGAATTATAAGCAATGAGAAGATAGTGAACTTGAACTATCAGGAAAGGATGATATTTATGATGGCATAAAACGTCTTACAGGAGAAGCTATTTAATTGTTATGCTGGGTCTTTTCCCTCAGTCATTCTCATGCTCCAAATCCCTAGCTCTACCCTTATCTTCTAAGATAGTTCTTTCATCAACTGTTGTAGCCACTTCTTTGGCTCACTGGATAACTCTCCTGTATATCAGACACTTAAAACTTTGTAAGTACTACATGAAGACATTTCCCAAACACTAGAGATTCTTTTGTAAGAATGATTAGCTCCTTCTTTCTGGTCTCAAAAGAATTAGTATTTTCTGGAACTGGTTCATTGCACCTAAAGAGTGTATTTGAATCCTAGCTCTGTCATTTACTGAGGAGGTTATCTTAGAAAACGTGTTTAACCTCTAAGTCTCATTTCTTTAAAATTAGGCATTCCAATATGTACATAATAGCATGAGAATTAAGTGAGATAAGCGTCTATCCTCCACAGCACTGGCTCATACTAGTACTGCATATGAATTTACGTACTTGGTGCTGCTTGTAAACTCCTAAGGGTAAAGAGTGACTAATCTGCTTTTAATCATGCAAAATAAAGTGTACATGGTTTCTAAATAAGCATTTTGGAATACTGATGAAAGTTGTCTACATGGACCAGGGCTGACAGGGAGAGTCTTGTTAATCTTTATGTATTTAGATTTAATATTCAATTCATGTGCTTGAAAAGAACATGACTTTGCAAATGTACATGCCAAATTTGCATGTGTGTGTGCACACCCTCCTCCCCATACACATACATAGTAATATTTTTCTCTTTGTGTCACTCAACTTGTGTTCCATATAACCTTGAGAATTTGTCATAGTCTCAAGATTAATATGAATTAACTCAACATCTGTTTGGTTAACTGAACCTCTCATAAGTGTAAAGTCTCCCTCTTGATTTTTAGTGACCTTGCGCGTGCTAGGCAAGCACTCTGCCACTGAGCTAAATCCCCAACCCCTTTAATGACACTTTTTGCCTTAAATTGTGGTGGTGGTTTTTTGTGATATTTTTTCTTCAAGGCAAATCAGCTTTCTTTTTGTTAGTTTTACAAGGTATATATTTTCCTTTTAATCTCATTTTCAGTGTGATTATTATTATTTGTTTAACCAACCAGATAATATTTGACTTATAACTGGAGTAGGTAGTCTTTTTACATTTGTGTAATTGCTACATTTGGAATTAAACCTGCCATCTTCAAATGTGTTCTATTTGTCTGATGTTATATTTTTCTCTTTTGTCCCTTTGATTGATATCTTATTTTTATATAACTAATCCCCTCTTTACCAGCTTAAAACCTTTGCTTATATTCCTTTGTTGTTTTGTTTTTTTTAAGAGAGAAGGACAGTGAGAGAGACAGACAGAGAGAGAGAGAGAGAATCAATTTTTATTTAGTTTTTCACATGGCTTTCCTTGCTCCAACACTTAGTTGTGTAAGTGAGTGCTGGGGTTTGAACCTGTGTACTTGCGCAAACCAGGCAAACGCCATAACCGCTGAGCCACCACTCCAGCCCCAGTAAAATGTAACTTTAAAAATAACAGAGGAGGGGCTGGAGTGGTGGGCATGTGCCCAGCATGTGCAAGTGCACAGGTTCAAACCCCAGCACCTACGTACACAACCAAGTGTCAGAGCAACGAAAGCCATGTGAAAAACTCAATAAAATTGATTCTCTCACTCACTGTCCCTCTCTCTTGAACAACAAATACATTATACACAATTAGTTCAGAGAAAAATTGTCTTTAACAATAAAGGGTCATTAGAACACAGGTACTCATCTCACTCATACGCTCTTGTCTGTTGGGGAGGTTGCTTTTGTTTGCAGTACAAGGGAACACAAGCCTCTCACATGCTAGACGCGGAGCAAGCTCTACGGCTAAGTTGTGTTCCTAGCTCCTTTAAAAATTTGATTTCGAGACAGGGTCTCACTCAGTTGCCCAGGCTGCTCTCCAACTTTCAATGCTCCCACTTCAGTCTCCTGAAAAGCTGGAATCGTCACGCGCACCACCATGCCTCACTGATTGCTGTGTATTTTAATTGAGTATTTTTTTAAAGTTTACAATATTACTGTTTTACACTTCACTTGATTTGCTCATATCTTTCCACATTTTTGAGGTTTTTTTGGTTTTGTTTTGTTTTTTACCTCTTAATTTTTTATATGTCACATTTTCTATGTGGGATCATTTCTCCTCCCTTGAAATACATGGTGTTTTTTTGTTTGTTTTTGTTTTTGTTTTTTTAAGAGAGAAGGACAGAGAGAGAGAGAGAGAGAGAGAATAACTCTTAATTTAGTTTTTCACGTGGCACTCGTCGCTCTAACACTTCGTTGTGCACGTGGTGCTGGGGTTTGAACTCGCATCCTCACACTTGCAGGCAAGCGCCGTAACCGCTGAGCCACCGCTCCAGCCCCTTCACATTTGTTTTTAATCTTTAAGCTTTAAAAATTTGATGTCATTGTGGTTAGATATGGGTTTCTTTTCATTTATTAGATTTTTGGTTCATAAGACTTAAAATCAGTGCCTTGAAGTCTTGTCAGTTTGAAAAATCCTCAGCAGGTAATTCTTGTTTTGTTTTGTTTTTTTAAACAAATAATTTCTTCTACCTCATTTTATCTTTTTTTTTCTCCTTCCAGAACTCTGGCTAACCCTGTTAGACTTTCTCACAGTATCTTCTGTGTCTTTCACCCCTTCGTACCTATTTCCCTTTGTGTGTGTGTGTGTTCATTTTGTTTTGGTTTTTTGCCTCTTCTGATTGTTTCTTCTGATATATTTTCAGGTTTACTGAGTTCTTAAGGTGTTTATAATCTACATTTGTTCTACTGGGTTTAAAATTTTTATTTATAACTTTTACTTACAAACTTTCCTTTTGTTTATAAAGTATAAATATATTTGCAAATTTTATGTATCATTTTATTTTAAAGTAATACCACAATGTTTAAAGTATTTGAAGTGACAGTGAAATCCTATGTGGCTCTTTTTTTCAAGCTCAGACTTACTACGTTACCCTGTGGTTTCCCGTTCCCTTTAGATGCCATCAAGCTGATCTTTCATGTCTTCAAACATTCTCTACTTGGGTTTTTGTTTTGTTTTATTTTTGTGCTGTGAATTAAACACGGGGGCACTTCACCACTGAGCCTTATCAGTAGCCCTTTTTATTTCTTTTTTTATTTTGAGACAAGATCTGACTGAGTGGCTTAGGGTCTCACTTAGTGGCTGAGGCTGGCTTTGAATTTACAGTCCTCTGGCCTCATCTCCTAATCTCGAGATTAGAGTCGTGTGCCACCACACCCAGCAAAACATACTCTATTTAATGGTATTTATGGTCTTTTTGTCTGAGCCTGGCAAATCCAATATTTGAAGTCTTCATCAGCCTGTCTGTGTTGTTTTCTCTGTTGATTCTAGCTTATTTAATAATCTAGTTTCCTTGTATACCTGATTTCTTTGATTTTGTGTTCCACATTGTAGTTGAAGATTTCTAGAATGATTTTATACGTATGATGAAGTTATCTTACTTCAGACAGAATCTGTATTTACTTCAGCCCTGCACTGTCAGTCCAGAGTTGCTGTAACCTAAGTTCAAGGCTTGTGACTCAGTGACTCAGGCAATTTGAATAAAACTCTAAATACCCAAGGGCTTTGAAATCCCGGTCCCCGTGTCTTGTGTGGGGAAGACCTTCTACTACACTGCCTCCCTCATCCAAGTCCTGCCTGACGTTTTCTGTCTCCCTTGTCCTGCAAGGCAATCAAGATCACTTGTTACAAGTGAGAAATTTCAGGCAGAGCAGACAGCATTCAAATTCCCATTTTTCCTTCACCTGGGGTCAGACAATCCCCCACTACCTTTCATATTCTCTCTTTAAGAATATTTTTTAAATCTAGCTCGTTTAGTTATTTTCACTAGAAGCGTTAATCTAACTAAACCTAATAGTAGCAGAGCCATTGGGTCAAATCAACATTTGATTTTTTAATAAATATTACAAAACTGTCCAGAGTAATAGTGCCTATTTATACTTCTATATCAACAGACAGAAGAGTTCCACTTTCCCTATTCCCTCAACTATGTTCTATACTTATAAAGAAATGTGTTTGCCAAATATATAAATCAAAAGTATTGTTTTGGGGCTGGAGAAGAAGCTCAGCAGTTGGAGGATTTGCCTGGCTTGCAGAGGACCCAGATTTGAACCCCAGCACCACATGCACAACTAAGTGTTGGAGCAACAAAAACCAGATGGAAAACTAAATAAAATTGACTCTTTCTCTCTCTCTCTCTCTCTCTCTTTCACCGTCCCTTCTCTCTAAAAAAAAATATTGTTTTGCTCCAATAATTAACATTTTATAATCTGTTTATTGGATTTGTATTTCACTTTTTGTAACTTAACCCTCTCATAGTTTCTGTTACTTATTAGAGTCCTTTGGCTATCACACAGCTAGAACCAACCAAGCTATTTTAGTTGTTAAATATTAAAATAGTTTTCTATCAGCAGATACTCATTACGTTTCTGAATGCTCTCTACCTGTCCCCCACCTCTGAGTTATTCCAGCCTCTCTCCCAGATCCTCCCCATTATTCATCAACTAAAGAGTTAATCTCCAACATATTACCAGGTTTTCAGGGCCTGGGTCTAGCTCTATGGCCCTTCTCCGATTCTCAATGACCAGTAGCAACATTATAGATATTGTTTTATATTTCAATCTAATCCCTGTAAATACATTTTGAAAGTATTTTTCCCATTTGGCAATAAGACTGTAAAATGAGGGCTGGGGCAGTGGCTCGGAGGTTACAGTGCTTGCCAGGCATGCACAAGGACACGGGTTCAAACCCCAGTGCCCACGTACACAACTAAGTGTTGGAGCAACAAAAGCCATGTGAAAAACTCAATAAAAATTGATTCTCTCTCTCTCTCTGTCTTTCTCTCTTAAAAAAAAAAAACTAAAATGCATCAAACTACATCCCATTTTGCATTCCATATGATTTTTTTTTTTTTTTTTTTTTTTGGTACCAGGGATTGAACTCTGGGGGCACTTAACTACTTGGTCACATCCCCATCCTGTTTTTACTTTTATTTTGAGATAGGGTCTCACTGAGTGGCTTAGAGCCTCAAAAAGTTGCTGAGACTGGCCTCAAATTTACAATCTTCCTACATCAGCCTCCAGAGCCGCTGGGATTACAGGCGTGGGCCACCATGCCCAGGACCCTCTCCTTAATTTTTTATTTATAATTAGTTGCTGTTTTTTCCAAAATTCTTATTAATACTATGGAAATTTTTTAAAATTATCTCTTAAAACTACATAAGATCTTCACTGAATTTTACTGAGCTTTGGAAACTTTTCAAACCCAGTTATCTGTCTGCTTTTGGCAGACACCGCACATTTCAAATCTGATAAATATCAGTAAAGGCCAAAATAAAGTAAAAGTTCAGGTTGGAGAATTTGTGAAGAAATTGAAACAAATTTTTGTTTATGTTATGTGTACCTCCTGAAGAAAGAGTTAACTAATTTTTGTGGACTAAATCATTTTCCCGTTTGCTTACAATACTGATCTATGAAGATACGAGCCTCTTTTTGGTCTTCTGCCAGCCATATTAGTTAGGCATCATGATCTGGTTTTACAATTCTTCTGTTTGAAATCTGATAACACACCATTGCATTGTTATCTAGGCAACATCTTCCCAGCATTTCAATTATCGTAATCTCATGCAGACCCACATCAAAGGCTTTTACAAACATTTAGATATATTGTTTGTCCAGGGAGTTTTCTTTACCCACAAACTTGTTGAGTAATTTTATAAGACCAAATAAATCAGATTTGCCTGGCATGATCTGTCTTCATAAACAAATGCCATCCATTGCCCATCACATTGTTATCTAAATGATTTCAGATCAATTTGTTCACTCTAACTTGGGCAATTGCATTCTGCCAGCCCCAAACTCCCTCTGTTTTTCAATTGGAGACATTATTCTTCCTTTCACTTAACAAAGTGTTCTGTGAAGCAAGCAGGCAAGTATCTGAACCAATAAAGCCTGGTTCCTGAAGATTTGTGTCTGATAGGCTAACTGAGGCTATGTATCATCTCCAAGTCACGGCTTTAACTGGTGACATGATTACCTAAATTACCGTGCTGGATATCATAAGTAGGGTTTTGTTCCATCAATGGATAATAAAGGCAAAACAAAGTGTATCTTGTTTTCTTATGTATTTTTAGTACGTACAAAACTAAGTTCCTTGCTACATAATGAGATTTCATTGAAACTGAGTCTTGTATCAGAGGTTAATAATGAAATATACTGGATATAAAATGATTTCATTATAAAACTTGTTATATATTATGCTAAGGCAGAATGATCATTGTGCTTCATCTAAGAAAAATGATCATTGTCTTATATTTCAAGATAAACAACTATTCATTATTTGTTATATCATTACATAAAATGGATAAATTTGTTGATGCCATTTCTCTTACATTTGTATGATGACCTTTGAAGTCTGTGACTTATCTCCATAAGTGACATTGCCTAAAACTATATGTTAATCATGGGAGAATCAAAAGAGGCACGAGGTCAGCTGAGAAATTTAATGTACTTGCAAATCATATGTCCAGAAGGAGGGATGAACAATCTTCCACTTCATTTTGGTTTTCCCGTATCTTAATTTCAACCAGGCTCAGCTTTAACTGATGTGTGCAGTGTCCCTGATGCTCTTTTGATTGCTGGAAATGTTTAAAACAAAACAAACCCAGATTTCAAAATTCAGTCATAGCTCCCAGGGAATGGTTCACGCTGGGAGAGTGTATGTGTACCGTTTTGCTTGGGAATCATTTTAACGAACCTTTTTAGCACCAAGTCCACATAATTCAAGAAACAATAATTTGGAAGAAGATACTACCAGATAGCCTAGATAGAATAAGTAGAAAAATTGTCATTATTTACTCAATGAAACTATCTCCATTACTAATAGACTGTATTTAGCATTTCTTTATCCAATATTGAATTAATCAAAACCCAAGAAACATGCACATAGACTGGAGGAAATATCCTTAACATTAAATCATAGTAGCACCTAATCTCCATTGTTCTATTGGGTAAATTATCTTTTTTTTTTTAGTTAAGGACATGATAGCTCATGGTCCCAATTTTAATGACATCTTTCTTGTTTTTTAGTTTTCTATCGCTTAAATATCAGCCATGCTTACTTGGTGGAAGGCATTAAATACAGAATGTGTGTGTCTGCATTGGAAATGATGATTAAAGAGGACAGTATTACTGTGAGACAAAAAGATAAAAAGTCTCAGCACTGGCTGCATTTCCTTTACTCCCTTTATATTTCTCTCGGTACCTTACGTAGGGATAATTGGAATATTGGCCTGGCTGCTATTGTATATCAGAGCTATCTGTCATTAATAAAACCTTTACCTGCCTTGGCACATTGTAACTCCAGTGTTTGTACATAAGAAGTATCATGCTTTCCAGTAAAGCAGATTTCCTCAAATCTATATTTGTTAATGTTTTATGGAGTAGGAGAAGTCAAAAGAGGGTAGAAATGCAAATAAGACAAACTTTATTATTGTCAATCAAGACACTTCATCTGAACTCCAGTACACTGTACACAGAAGATTCCTTGACTGTCCTCTCAATCCTCCCAAGAAAAGTTTGTAATCATTCTAGGATAGGAGAGAAATTAACTTGTTACATACAATGGATTTCTTAGGGTTACATGGCTTAGTTCTACCCCAAACCATTCAAGACTTATAATATATTCAAATGTGATTCCTAAAATTGTACATTGTAGCCTCAGAACATGGTTGAAATGCAGATGAAAGCAGTTTGATAATATCTATGATTATCACAGCTTCTATGATGGATAAAGGGATTGCTTTGCTCCCCAAAAAGGTTAAATGGGATTAATTTTGAAAACTTGTTTAATAATGAAAGAAATATCATTACTTCAAAATCTGTTGTGCAATAAGAATTAGGGTGCCAGTTAACTAAAACAAGAACCACATAGTATATTCTTTATCATTCAATTCACTTTCACACCTTAAAAAGTCCTAATTTGGTGTCCAGATCAGTATATTTTATTTCTACTTTTGTCAACGACTTATTGGTAGAAAACCTAATTTCGTGTTTCAACTTCCAATACTCATTAAAAAGTATAAAAACATCCAGGCATGGTGGCACATTCCTATAGATCCAGCTACTTTGGAGGCTGAGGCAGGAGGATCAAAAGAGTCCATCTCTTTAAAAAATTATCCATCTCACACAAAAATAACTAAGTGCCACCTCTCACTGGGAATGTTGGAACTTACAGTCTTTAAAGGAAATTAATATGTACTTATGTTTATGGATTTTATTATAAATTAGAAACTAAGACCACAATATTTATTTTTATTGAGATATTGCATCTGTCTTCTCCAGGCCGAAGCCCTTAAAGGAAGTTCCAAAATGAGGGGCTGGAGCTGTGGCTCAGTAGTAGAGCATTTGCCTGGCATATGCGAGGACCGGGGTTCAAACCCTAGCACCACATACACAACTATGTGTTGGGAAAACAAAAACCAGATGAAAAAAATAAATAAAATTGATTATCTCTCTCTCTCTCTCTCTCTCTCTCAAAAAGAAGAAAGAAAAAAGAAAGTTCCAAAATGAAAGGTATCAGAGAAAAGCACCATATGAAAAGGTAAATAGGTGATGAAAAGACATGTGATAATAACACAGTGGAACCAAAATATATTAGATCTCCATTCACGCATTTCCATAGCCTATGCAAGACCCTATAAATATTTAATATTCCAACTGAAAAGCGTGTGTGTGTGTGTGTGTGTGTGTGTGTGTGTGTGTAGGGTACAACTACGAACATATTTTGGACAATTATGTGCGTCATCCTCATCATGACCATTTTCACCGAACGACTTTCCTATAAGTGGAGGATTTTCTGAAACTGAAATTGCTATTTGCACGATGTGGTGCACTGAAGCAATTCAAGGCTTTCATTCCACTTCACTGGAAATGAAGATTCGCTATATTAGCGTTCTCCAGATACTTATGTGATGTGAAATTATTCCCCTCAATTACAAATTCTTCCAGCCTTCTCTGTCCTTGCTTCTCTATTTTCAAGTCTCATTTCAAATACTCCAAAAATATTTGGCCTCACTTGGCATAAAAGAAGCAAACCTCTATTCCTTCTTTTCCCCACCTTTCTGTGGAGATAATAACACTTGCCTCTCTCATGAAGAGGTTGTGAGGCACAATATTTTATAGAGTACTTTAGACACCTTAAGATGTGAGAGCTAATGGAAATAAGAACTGAGCTCCAGTTGGCCTTTTTCTTTTTTGTTTATTTATTTAGTTTGTTTGGATGTTATGAAGAAATATTGTTTTAATGTTGAATGTTGAAGCTTGGTTTTATTTTCTTCAACTTCTCCCCACTTTTATTTCCTTGTCCCCTTCTGGTTTCATTTCCAAAGAATTGCAGATTACTTCCAAGCACGGACTCAAGTATGATCCGTTTTATAGCTAAGGCACCTAGTATAACCAAAGGCTCCCAAAGGCTAGTTCATTATTTGAAGTTTCATAAGGATAAAACTGGACACAATTGCCACTATGTGCCACCATATCACCATATACTCATGCTTTCTAGGGCTTGGGGTATAGTTCAATGATTCTGTGATAGAGTGCTTGCTTAGCATGTGCAAGGCATTAAGGTCCAATCCCCAGCAGAGGGGGAAAAAAAGAAAAAAAGAAAGGAAATCTTGACCTCTCTACCCACCCATTCTGTATTTATTCTAACTGAACATATTATCTCCCTCATTAAATTGAAAGAGGTGTAGCCACAATGCACCTAGGACATTTTATTCCTAGTTCATATTCAATAAATGATCCACAATAATTATAAATAAAGAAAAATTTTATGCTTCCTAAGATAACTGCACTGCAAAAAAAAATCTTTGGAGCCAAACTGGATTGAGCCTAGAGGTGCTGCTGCACTTGATTTCCAAACTCAAAGTAGTCCCAGAGTTGAGAACTGCTTGATGAGGTCGTAGGATTTATCTGGGTCATTTTTGTGTATCTGCAAGCCAAATTCTTCCCTCTGGAGCCAACAGGAGACTACACTGTAAGATTACAGAGAGGATCCCCTTCTCCACATGCCGTAAACCATTTCTTCAGAATGGTACTCAAAGAATGCATCAAAGTACGTAATGGAAAGACAACTTAAAGTGAATAAGGAAGCACACAGAGTTTGCCATGACAGGATGATGTTGAGCGAATGAGTAGGTTAAGAGTCCTTGAAGCTAGACAGATCCAAATCCTGAGCCACGCACAGATGCACACCTGTCATCCCAGCGATTTGGGAGGCTGAGGATGGAGGATCGCAAGTACCAGGCCAGACCCAGCGGCTTAGCGAGGCCCTAAGCAACTTAGTTAGTCCCTGTCTCAAAATAAAAAATACAAAGGGCTGGGGATGTGGCTCAGTGGTTAAGCACCCTGGGTTCAATCCTCCATACCAAAAAACAAAACAGACACAAATTCCCATAATGGCTGGGCAACTTGATATCTGTATTACATTGAATGACTTATTTTTTAATTTTTTTATTGGTGCATTATAGTTGTACATAATGATGGGATTCGTCATCACGTATTCATAGATGCACACAATACAGCAATACAACTTGGTCAATATCTCCCACCCCACACCTCTCTACCTCCTTCCTCCTGTCCCTCAATCCCTTGACTCTCTTCTAGGTCCTATACTTTTCCTAAAATACCCAAGTAGTGTCATAATTCTTATACCTATGAAGAACATTTTTTATATACATGACTACAGTAAATACAGTGACATACTTATAAATGCTTGGAATGTACCTTGCTTTATCTCAGATCCAACATTTCCCCTTCTCCTCCCTTCTATCATCCCTTGTTGTTCTTTGATATATTTGACAACAGGATTAAACATTTACATTTTTGTAAAGGCATACAGTATAGCTTGTTCAAATATCTTATGCAGTATCTTGCAACTGTGTATCATAAATATTAACAAATTGCATTTTTGTTCTATGGTTCTAATACACGAGTTTGTCTACCTTTCCCCCAAGCCTGGGTTTAGCTCCAGCCACCACAGATGATTTGGCCCTTGACTCTCTGGGTTTGGCTTACTTCACTCAGCATGATTTCTTCCATAGTCATCCATTTACCTTCAATGGATGCAATATCATTGTTTCTAATAGCTGAGTAAAACTCCATTGTATACAAGAGCTTTTGGATCCATTCATTCAATGAGGGGCATCTGGGTTGGTTCCATAATTTAGCTATTGTAAATTGAGCTGATATGAACATGGATTTTGCTGTGTTGCTGAAATGTGCTGATTCTAACTCCTCTGGGAAAATACCCAGAAGAGGGATAGCTGGATTGTATGGTGGATCCAACCCTCTTTTGAGGAGTCTCCACACTGCTTTCCAGAGTAGCTGGACCAATCTGCAATTCCACCAACAGTGTGCTAGTGTTCCCATCTCCCCACCACCCCTCCAGCATTTGTTATTGTTTGTATTGAATGGCTTATTTAATTTCTCATTGAATCCACATTTCCTCACTGTTAAAAATAAAATCTCTATGGAAAGTTGTGGAGATAGTCTACTAGCACATGCCTGACCCAGTGTAGAAGCTCAATTAAATATATTAAAACTATTATTAGAAAATACACCATGGAAATTTTTGGAAATGAACAAATGAAGAATTACCTTAACCAAAATAAACCCTACTAAAAACAGCCTTCGGGAAAGGCTAACAGACTGAACCAGAGGGAGTCTCCTCATTGACTACCCAGGAAATAAGTTTCTTGAGACCTTTGGTAGAAGAATTACAAATCCAGAAGAATGAAGCCACTGAGTCTGAATAAAATAACTTCTGATTTTCTCCTAGGGTTGCTCTCTGGAAAAGAGTCTCTCTGGATATCACGACCGCTTTGATTTTCTAGCCAGGTTTAACAAGACAAGAAAGAAAAAAGGCAACGAGGCAAATGCTTGACCCGATTATTCAATTCTGCATCTTATTCCTATAGGTTCTCTGCAGGAATTAGGACGAAGAAAGACACTCTATACTGAAATAAGGTTTTCTTCTAGAATCCTGGGGAAAGGAGCAGTTTCCAAACACAGATTAAAAAAAAAAAGCATAAGGGCCGGAAGCACAGTGCAGTGGTGGAGTGCTTGTCTCGCATGCATGAGGCCCTGGATTTGATCCCCAGCACCATAAAATGTATATATACAAAAAATCTTTAAAAGCTTAGTGGCGTTCCCTCCTCCATCCTGAGGTTCTCCAAAAAAAAAAAAGGAATATTAAAGACTATTTTATATGTGAACAGGCTTGTAGTTATCTCAGAAAAGTCACAGAGACACCTTTAAAAAAATTAAAGCTATAGACCAATAGATGGCTGGATGCATAGATAGAATAATAGACTGGCGGGAATTATTATTAGTGGAACCCCATCATACCAGGGTTCTCCAGCATGAACGATGTCCAATTAATGCTTCAAAAATGATTAAAACCATATTTGAAGTGACAGTTCCTGTTCAAAGAAATAGTTGAAGGTTTGCCAGTGGAGAAGTATATAAAGGCTCTTAGTTTGTCTAGACTCACCTGAGCTAAACCCTTATTACATTTCCACCCAACTTAAAATTCTAAGATTATAACAATCTTTAAGAATAACCCATTATAATAGATTGGATAAATAAATGGGCAGACAGTTCAGAACAGCCATTGTTTACTATAAAGAAGTAAAGAAACTGACAATAGGGGCAAGTTTAAGTAACTGACCTAGATGTCTTAGGAAGGCTTAGGAAGTAGCATAATCTGAGACTTTCCTTCTGGTTATATTCTTAGTATATTCCTAGGGTTCAAGAAATCATAGCTAGAACAAGAATTATTTGGTGGGTAGATATGAACAGTGGTTGTGTTCTGGTGCAGCTAGGGTTTCTTGTTGCTGTTGTTGCCTGGGAGGTACTGGAGATTGAACCCAGAGGTGTCTACCACTGAGTTTTATCCCCAGCCCTTTTTTTATTTTTTATTTGAGACAGGGATCCCCCTAAGTTGCCCAGGCTGGCCTCAAACTTTAAACCTTCCTGTCTCAGCCTCCTGAGTCACTGGGATTAGAGGCATACACCCCCGACTCCCACTAGTCTGGCTAGTTTTTCTTTCCTTTTCTGTGAATGTGTGTGATGGGAGAAAATTAAAAAGAGAGAGAATTTCTAGCTTGTTGTAAAATCAATCAACTAAAATGTGTTGTGTAATTTGATATTTGAAAAGTACTTGTAGATGCATTCAGGTTTTATGTCTCTGTAGACGGGCTGGAGTGGAGGCTCCGTGGTTCAGCACTTGCCTGGCATGTGCAAGCACATGGGTTTGAACCCCAGCACCACATACACAACAAAGTGTCAGAGCAACAAAAGCCACATAAAAAACTAAATAAAACTGATTCTCTCTTTCTCTCTCTCTCTCTCACTGTCTTCCTCTCTTTTAAAAAAAAATGGGGGGGTTGGAGATTTAGCTCAGTGGCAGAGTGCTTGCCTAGCATGCGCAAGGCCCCGAGTTCAGTCCTCAGCCCTGAAAAAAAAATTTTTTTAATAAAAAATAAAGTCTCTGTAGAAAAAAAGAGTATTTATAAATATTTCTATTATGCTTCGGTATGGTCTGAATGTATGTGCCCACCAACCCACTGGGCACAGTGGCACACACCTGTATTCCTGGTAACTCAAGAACTGAGGGAAGAGGATTGCAAGTTCAAGGTCACCCTCAGCAACTTAGCAAGACCCTATCTCAAAAAATTAAAAGGACTGGGGATATAGCTCAGTGGTAAAGCACCCCTGGATTCAATTCTCAGTCAAAGGGAAGAAGGGTAGGAGGAAGGAAAAAAAGAAAACAAAATCCTATTCCCTATGGCCCTGGTTTTAAGAGGCACATTTGGATTTTTTGTTTCGATTTGTTTTGTTTTGTTTTTTGTATATCTTTTTCTTTCTTTTTTTTTTTTTTCTTTTTTGGTACCAGGGATTGAACCCAGGGCACTTTACCACTGAGCCACATCCCCAGCCCTTCTTATATTTTATTTTGAGACATGGTCTCGCTAGTTGCTGAGGCTGGCTTTGAACTCACAATCCTCCTGTCTTAGACTCTGGAGTCACTGGGATTACAGGCGTACACCACTGTGCCCAGCGAGGTGGCACATTTGGAAGATGATGAGGTCCTGAGGGTGGGGGCCCTCATGAAAGAGAGCAGCACCCTTATAAAATAGGCTCCAGGGAGTTCCTTTGCCCCTGCTACCACAGCTAGAAAGCACCATCTATGACCCAGAAAGTGGGAGTGGGCTCTCATCAGATGTTGAATCTGCTTGGGGCCTTGATCTTGTACTTCCCAACCTCCAGGCCTGTGAGAAATAAATTTCTGTTGTTTTAAGCAACCCAGTTTATAGTATTTTGCTATAGCAACCCAAATAGACTAAGACATGCTTAATTCTACAACAAGAAATTTTAATTATCATAAATCATATCTCCTGTCAAGTGAATTAAGCAGACCAAGTACAAAATTTCCCATTACTTTAACTCTTCTTTTATTTAAAAAAAAAAAAAAGGCATGTTGGTACCTTACCTTCTACTGCTTGAATATATTCTGGGTTGAGTTGTTTCTTATTTATTATTGCTATTGCTTTGATTTGTCTTTGTGTTGTTTCCGTGAATAGAATTTATAAGCTACTCGTTGTTATAATCCATACCTTTCACATCCTGTTGTTACCCAGCACATCTAAACCATGGAGACTTGCTACATATTCATTAACTTGAATCAAAGAAAATGTCTAAAAAGGACTTCAAAGGTCCTGTACCCATTTCTGTTTTTAGAATCACATTAACATCAGCCTAGAGAAATAAAAATTAGACCTTCTGTAAAACCCCAGGAAAAAGTGGTTTCCATAACCTCTAAAAGCAGTCCTGTCTAACATTTAAAGTGCTTATAGATCCTGGATCTCTATACCAAACAAACAAAAACAACAACAAAATTTCTATGGAAAAGAAATTATATGCACAATCATATCAAATGTAATTTTATTAATTATAAAATAAATCAAACTATATCGAAAAGAATAAAAGGGGGATTATGTATATACCCCTTATCTTTTTTCTCCAAAAAGCTGCTCATAGTAGCATTTATATTATTATATTATAATAATAATATATTATTTTATTATATATTATATATAATATATTACATTTTTATATTATATATTATTTTATTGTATTATATTACTTTATTATATTATAAAACATAAATTACCATTAATATTATAAGGGAAATTTATAAGCTTTCTTTCTGTAAAATGTTGGGGGGGAATCAATGAGATAATTAAGAAGGTGGAAAATATTCATGAATCTCTTTTTCATTCAGAAACTGTTATAATGCAGGGAAAATTATTAAGAATAACATTTTAAGGGCTAGAGCAGTTCGAGAGTTCAAGTGCTTGCCTGGCATGCACCAGGACCGGGGTTCAAACCCCAGCACCAGGTATACAACTAAGTGTAGGAGAAACAAAGTCCAGATGAAAAAATAAATAAAATTGATTCATTCTCTCTCTCACTAAAAAAAATAAAAATAAAAAAATTTAAAATAATAGCATTTTAATTGCTGGCATGAGATTTTAAAGCCCAACTTACAAAGCTAATTCCTCTTTTCGTTCGATGTTTTCAGTATTGCAATGCCTTGTTTCACTCAAGAACTGTTACCACAAAGTAAATAAAATTGGGGTTCGAAGAGATTTCAAGTCACTCAAAATGAAGCTGCCCAGTGACTGTAATTACTAAACTTCTGGCAATCACTCTGTTTGCCTGACATCTGATAAAGTTTTATCATATATTAATTATTGCTTTGAGCATGGGCTCTGAATTTCACTGAGTTCACCAGCTCTAGACGCCTACAAATATGTTTTGCTATAAATTACTGGCACTGTTTCTGTTGATATTCAGCATAATCAAACATTTGTAAGCATGCTGTCTTTTCAATCTGTTCAGCTGATGCACTTTACCTGATCTTTCATTAAAGTAATCAAAACACTTGCTGTGTCGCATCTAATGAATGTTGCATGTATGATTAAGTGCTTTCATTCATATTGCAAGTTTGATTTAATGTAATCTGCCTTTCAGACAGCCATTAGCCTAGCTCCTACGTGAATTCGATTAATTGGCTGAATTCTTCCAGATGTCCATTAAGCATTACAGGAATTTCTATGTAGAAACAGCAGGAACTGTCTAGCACAGAACCGAACAATGAAATGTTATATTGCTGCCATGACTTACAAAAAGCTGGATTCATTTTCATTAATAAAACATCTGTACTCCTGCACAGCTATGCATTGAGATGCATTTATTTTATATGTTTATTTCTCTTATGACTATAAAAAGATAGTTAAACAGAAGCACATTTACTGATATGTAGACCCAGAGTTTAGCAGATGCTGATTGACAAAATCGTTCAATTTTTTTAGTTTACAGTAGGTCCTAAGCAGAAGAAAATATACTAACAGACACCTGTTTGAAACAGAATTTTAAAATATCTCGGATTACCACAATGGAAGTATTAAAATGACATTAGAGATTTGTTTGGAAAATGACTTGACTGTAATGCCCACTCCCAATCAAGTCTTTCTCTCTCTCCTCTCTCTCTCAGTCTTTTTTTTTCTTTTCTTTTTTTGTTGTTGGCTTTTGTTGCTCTGACACTTCATTGCGTACGTGATACCAAATATTCATCTTGCAATTAAGAGAATGCCCCAAAAATAACTTTGTTTCTCTTTTGCAAGGACCTACAAATTGGTCTCACCAATTAAAGCTAAAAATCTTGTCTTATGCCTATAACTGTATGAAATAACTATTTCATAACTATGTGTAATCCCTGTAAAGACACATAGTATTGAACTTTAAGATTAAAATTTCTTTTATTCATAGAGAAAGTAGATAAACTTGGAGGGAGAAAAGTAATTTCATAGCATACATTCATATCATTCATCATAACAAATTTTCTAAAATAATTGAACTTTGACATTTTAAGTTTTACCTGAAATAACTTCTCTATTAATAGTTTCTACTTCATTGGGACTTTTTTTTTTTAAGTGATTGCTTTTTGCCCACCAGTCTAGTCTTGTTATGCGTATCAGTCGTAGTGCCATGTGAACAGATGATGCCCACAGGATTTCTATGATGGGTCTTAAACAGGTAATACCTGCCTTGACCAGGGAAGCTTGTTAGCCAATTTGTTGAGAATAGAAAATTCTAAAAGGGAAAATAGTGCATAGTCTTCTTGTTGATCTTATTACTGAACTGAAGCTTTAAAAATATCTGAATTAGGGGCTGGAGAGGTGGCTCAGCAGTTACAGCACTTGCATGGCACATGCAGGGACATGGGTTCGAACCCCAGCCCCACGTACACAACGAAGTGTCCAAGGAATGAAAGTCACATGAAAAACTAAATTAAAAAAATGCTTCTCTCTTTCTCTCTCTCTCTCTCTCTCTCACCACCCACTTTCTTTAAAAAAAAAAAAATCTGAGTTATGGCTGCAGAGGTGGCTCAGTGGTACAGCGCGTACCTGGCATGTGTGAGGTCTTAGGTTCAATCCCCAGCACCACATACACAAATAAAGGGGGAAACTAGGGGGCTGGAGCAGTGGCTCAGTGGTTTCGGCAGTTGCCTGGCAAGTGCAAGGACCCGGGTTCGAACCCCAGCACCACATACACAATGAAGTGTTGGAGCAATGAAGGTGATGTGAAAAACTCAATAAGGTTGTTTCTCTCTTTCTCTCTCTCACTGTCCTTCTCCCTTTAAAAAAAAGGGGGGGGGAGATGAAAAAAATTGACTCTCTCCCTTTATCTCTTTAAAAAAGGGAAAAAAAATCAACTGAATGTGGTGGTGCACACCTGTAATCCCAGTGGCTCAGGAGGCTGAGGTAGGAGGAACACAAATTCAAAGCCAGCCTCAGCAACTTAGTGAGGCCCTGTCACAAAACAAATTATATACACACACACACACACACACACACACACACACACACACATGCTGGGGATGTTGATCAGTGGTTAAGCACCCCTGAAGTCAATCCATGATATTAAAAAAAAAAATCTGAATTTGCAATCTTTTTCAGAGCCACTCAGCAAAAATTTGCTGCTGTGAAAATATAAAGATATATAAGCCACAGTCCCTAAGCCACTCACTCATAACAAGTACCATACCGAAAGTTATTTGAAACCCTGTGACCGCATAATGGTGGGAATGCGCCTATGGTATCCTCAGGCTTCACAGAGCGAACACTTCATCGTGGAAGATGAGGAGTGAGGAAGGTGAATTAAAAGTGATGCAGTGATGTGGATGTGGGGTTCGTGTCCTCTCGGAGTCAAAGAATGAAACCGAGGGACAGCGAGGCAAGCGTAGCAGACGGATTTTATTATAGAAAGTAAAGCACAGGGAAAAGAGCAGACTTCCCCCAGGGTGGGGGAAGGGGACAGGGCCGATGAGGCAGTGAGGTTTGCCCCTTTTATATGAGGACCTCTCCTGGATTGGTCACTGCTTCCCTGCTCCTGTACCTAACACAAGTGCAGGGAATTCTGGTCCAGTCTTTGATCTGTGCCTTAGGCGCCAATAGAAAGAATGTGCTTCCTTCCTTAGCATCAGGGAGTGTCTGCATCTGGGCCCATCTTGTCAGACCCTTATTAGCAATGGGGGATGTCTTTGCCTTCCCAGGAAAGATGATCTCCTTATCAACCCGCATTGCTCTGCCTACACTGAACTGCCTAACTTTTTCTGCCTCATTAGGAGGGCATGTGGAGTAACTGGGTGTCTCAGGACTGAGAACAGGGTACACTGGCAGCAGGGGGCATTGACTCCCCTTCCTGATATGTCTATTCCTGTGTAGGGACTTCCCTTAGAGTGATGGTCCTGCTGCCTTTCCATGCCCTCACCACTTCGTTCCTCCCATTAGAGGAGGACTTACTTTAATTTGGCAAGTTAGGGACCAAGGACTTGGTACGCTTAGCTGAGCCATTTCCTTCCTTGCTCCTCTTTCTCATTGAACTGGTCTGCTCTTGGCCTTACACAAGTTTAGAAGTAATTGGTTGCCCCTGGGAGAGGAGGCAGTAGTTATCCAATCCTTCCTGGGACAGGATGGGTAAGTGGATCTAATTCTGGAGCCCCATATTTATATATCTAAATCACATTCTCTAATCTAGCTATCCACAGGACTAAAAGTCAGATTTTGCTCTCAAACTGCCTCTTTCAGTAGATTTAGAACTCAGACAAGGAATGGGAATGTATTTCATCCTTACCCCACCACCTACCACCACCACCAAAAAAAAAACCCTCAAGACTCTCAAGAAATGTACAGGCACAGAGCCACACGAGTCATTTCAGAGGATTGAAGCACAGAGTGAGAAATGAGACTGTGAAAGCCACCAAACCTGAACAAGAAACCAGTGAAACACTTAGTTGCAATTCTAAGATGTGGATGTTATTTCGGAAACGAGCTTGGTGCCCAAACAGAGCTTCACTAGATGTGACCTTTTGCTTCTTAGGCAGAAACTTCCACACTGTACTGTACCTTAGAATCATTTTGAGACAGTTTTAGGAGAGATAGTAAAACGGCTAGGTAGTCAGGACAGGAAAAAGGGCCCCCTCTAAGAGCTAGCTGGTGGAGAGTGATTGACAGGGCATGCTCAGGGCCTTCAAATGCAAAAAGACCATGGGGCTCACCTTCGTCCCAACTAAGAAGTGGGGGTGGTCACAGGTGGGAACTAGGAAGTGTTTGCCACCTTTTGTTTTACATAGATTTTAACCAATGGTGTTCTTGACCAGTTTCAATGCCTGTTTTGCATAGATTTTAACCAACGACTTTGGTACTAAGTTTCAATGCCTGCTTTGCATAGGGTTCAGCCAATGATGTTGATGAATTTCTCAATGCCTGCTTTGCATGAATGTTAATTATGCTCATACCCCAAATCTATATAACCCCTGGCCTAACCGCCATTAGTCGGTGTCCTGCTTCCAGGTACTCCTCCGTACCTGGAAGTCTCTGCTCTTCTTCCTAAATAAATCCTACTCCTTTTACTCCTCCTTCCGTGCTTGTCCATAGAATTTTTTCTTCAAATTCATGAGACAAGACCCCAGAAGATTGGCACCGAATTCCCAGGATGAATTTCCACCACACCAAGAGCTGCAACACTCAGCTTTTAGCTGGCCTCAGAAACCTGCAGCTAGCCCAAATTCCCAGTTTTAACTGGGAACGGCTGCAAACACTAGAAGCGGGCTATTTTGGTTGCTGGAATCTGTAGTCGACCTAGACTCCATTCGCCAGTGGGAGCAGAGAATCCGGCCTCATCTCAAAAACCCCGCATCAATTTAACAAATGCAGACTGCAACCATGCTCAAATATTCTGATTCAGTCTGAATACAGTATCAATCCAAGAAGCTGTATGTCTAACAGGTTTCCTAGGTGAACCTCATGCCAGAAATTTTAAAGCCACCCTTGAAGAAAGATTATTTGGAAGTCTGAGCTAAATTTTATAGTTCTAGAAATTTAATACTATCAGAATCCTCAAGGATGCTCAGATTCATGTTAACCAAATTCCCAAGATACTTAAATATAAACTGGAATGCTGATTGATTTATAGTGAGAACTATAGCTTTAAAAGGACTAGGGTCCTTGGGACTACAGAGAACACATTCTTTCTGTAGGAAAAATCTATGTGGGATGCCACTCTACAGCTGAAGGTAGCTTGATCACCTTGGAATCACAGAGGGCTTTAGTTGATTACCTGAACTAATAGTGAAGCTGGGTTTTTGAGATGAGGCTGGATTCTCTGCTCCTGCTGGCAAATGGAGTCTGGGCCGACTACAGATTCCAGCAGCCAAAAGAGCCCGCTTCCAGTGTTTGCAGTGATTCCCAGTTAAAACTGGGAATTTGGGCTGGCTGCAGGTTTCTGAGACCGAAATAGTGTTAGCAGCTCTCCAGCTAAAAGCTGGGTGTTGCAGCTCTTGGTGTGGTGGAAATTCATCCTGGGAATTTGGCACCATTCTTCTGGGTTCTTGTCTCATGAATTTGAAGAATAAAATCCATGGACAACCACGGAAGGAGGAGTAAAAAGGAACCGGATTTATTTAAGGAAGGAGAGCAGAGACTCCACAAGGCAGAGGGGTACCTGGAAGCAGGACACCATCTAATGGAGGTTAGGCCAGAGATTATATTGATTTGGGGTCTGAGCATAATTAACATTCATGCAAAGCAGGCATTGAGAAATGCATCTACATCGTTGGTTGAAATCTATGCAAGACAGGTAGCAATTCTTTCCAAGTTCCCATCTCTGTGCACCCCCACTTCTTAGTTTTCCTGCCTCATGGTCCTTTGCTTTTGAAGGCCATATCAATCCCTCTCTACTTGCTAGCTCTTAGATGGGGGCCCTTTGTCCTGACTACCTAGCCATTTTACTAGTCTCCTAAAACTGTCTCAATAGCAACAAGATATCTGACATATTCATCTCTACTGTTGCGGGTAGACTTGCCAAGGGTGTAGAAGTTGCCCGCTCTGCCCAAGGCCACACTGACTAAATCCTATTCTTGGTCTCTCCTTATCTTAGGCTTTTTTTTTTTTTAAGAGAGAGACAGACAGTGAGAGAGAGAAAGAGAAAATCAATTTTATTTAGTTTTTCATGTGGCTTTCATTGCTCAAACACTTTGTTGTGTACATGGTGCTGGGGTTTGAACCTGCATCCTCACACATGCCAGGCAAGCACCATAACCACTGAGCCACCACTCCAGCCCCCAACCACTCCAGCTCCAATCTTAGGCTTCTTTTAACATGCTACCCAGGTTTTGTTTTTGGGTTTCTGTTTGTTTTTCACAGTGCTGGAGATTGAACCCAGGGCCTCGCACATACTAGGTAAACACCCTTATCACTGAGCTACAATCTCAGCCCCAAACTTCAGGTACAATTAAATGTAATTAATAAGGTTACTGATTTAGATATACTAATGTAGTTGCATTTTTTTGAACATATACTCCCACTATCTTAAATAAAATTCAGGTGCCCCCAGAACTCACATCCACATTTAGAGAGAATTGTTTACAACTAAATAAATCTAAAAGTGAATATAAGCTTCATGATGTTAGGAGCTTCTTATTTCATTTTAAACAAAAATGTTATTTAACACTTTATCCCAAGTGCTTGAAATGCTGCCTAACATAAATAGTATACAATATATATATATATACATATATATATATATATATATATGTGCATCACACACACAAATGGTTTTTCTTATGTAGTGCATGATCTTTTTTTCATGTTCAGAGGAAACCCTTAATTTCAAAGTCTGGGGCTGTTGCCTTCTATGAATTTACTACGCATCTCAACAAAATGCCTAGAGTAAAATCAGCTGCTTTTTTTATATTTTTGTGATCTTAGTGTTTCATATCAGAATCAGTTTTGATTTTTAGCATCAGTCTTTGATGAATATGTTTTGTGTGTTCCCAACTTATTTTTAAAAATAGGGTCTTCTCACTCCAGAATAAAATGGAAGAGAAATGGAGATGACTGAACACCATTTCTTACTATCTGTGATGGACAGCTAAATCTAAGAACATTTTCCTCGATGTCAGGGAATGTCATCAAATACTCCCTGTACCCTCTTCACAACAAATGGAAGAAGAGGTTCTTCAGCTTTTTTTCTCTGAGCTGAAGAAATGTTCATAAATATTGTGAAACTTCAACTAATTAAAAATGAAATGCAGGCAGCTAAGGCCCAGTCATTTTTAATTTACAATATTGCTTTGCTTCCGAGGCAAATGTGGACAAGTCACAACTTCTTTTGATGCCGGAGGGATTGAAAAAATTAAATCAGCAGGATTGGCTATTGATGTTTTCTAGCAAATGTTTTGAAATCTCTGCCTTTCATCCATCTTGTAGGAAAATGGGATTGCTTTGTGAGCCTTCAAAGATATTAATTCCTTTAATAAATCCTTACTCGTATGTTGAAAACTTCCAACGGTTAGGTTTCTGTAGCAATCTCTACATCAGGGGTAAATGTTGCCCGCAGGCAGACTCCCAATTTTTTTTTCCAACCATCATCACTCTTGGTCTGAAACTGGGGCTAACCAACATTACAACAGATTAAATATACCTTCTGTTCAGCCTCTTTTCATAAGATTTCTTTATTATATTCTTTGCAAAGCAAATTTCATGACAGGCTGTTTGCCTTCCTGGTGATCAGCACTTAATGAGATAAAGCATGAACATAAGCAGCGACTGTCCCAGTTCTGTACTTTGATCCCTGCCCCTCTAGCCAATGTGAAAAAAATAGGAAGAGTGTGAGGTTCCTAAAGTATATCAAGTATTTGTCATTTAATAAACCAATCAGAGCTTCATTCAATAAAAGGAATAAAAATCAAGTATAGGAAGTTACAACACAAACGCACAGAGCCAGTTCCATGGGCGTGCATGAACGGCAAGCTTGATGGGGGGCAAGCTGACCGTATTGTGAAGACTTGGTGCACAGCATCTACTTCCTTAATAACTTTTCACCATGATGGTTGTACAAAGACAGCAGAAATAAGAAGATGCTACCAAAACTACCGATGACCCTCCGAGAACAGCACTGTGCAAAGTTGTTCTTTTTTTTATTAAAAGGAAGCATTTATGATATTGATTTTAAATGTTGTTCTGAGGCATTCTCCTTGAAATTCCTGCTTACAGGGAGTAAATATGAATGTGCTTCTGCTGAAAAAAAGCAAGAGATTTTCTCTTTTTTGTGTAGGGCATTAAGAAAGAGAGTGCTCAATAGACCGACTTTCGTGGGAAGGAAGCTTGATGATAAATAAATGAGCTAACACCTTTCCCTTGGAGACTAAACCAAAGGGAAGATGTACATAGCTTTTGACTCTAGCGAGGGAGATGGAGTGGGGGCAGGGGAGCAGTTTGGGACAGTTCAAGATCCAGCAACCCAACAAGGTCCAGCCAGGTCTTTCATGAAGAATCTTTATCATTCTAGAATTAATGATTTACTTTAGATTGACACTTCCAAAAAGTTAAAAGTTTTAAGCAGATTAACCCTACATAAATTATTACATTGCTAATGATCATGAAAGTATACATTTAGATATATTTTATGGTGCCATTTTTCCTATAAAGATATAATAATGAGGAGCTGGAGTGGTGGCTCACCAGTTCGAGCAATTGGCCGACATGCACGAGGACCCGGGTTCAAATCCCAGCACGACGTATACAACTAAGTGTCGGAGAAACAAAGGTCGGATGAAAAAATAAATAAATAAAATTGATTCTCTCTCTCAATCTTCCTCTCTCCCTCTCTCTATTGAAAAAAAGATATAAAAATTTGGGCTGGGGATACAGCTCAGTGATAGAGCACTTGCTTTTTCATGTACAAGACCCCAGGCTTGATTCCTAGCACTGAAAACAGACAAAAATAAATAAAAAAGGAAGGAAGATAAAAGATATAATAATAAAAAGTTAAACATTACTTTAAAAACTCTGCTTTTTAGAATAATTACCTACCTATATAATTATGTACAGTATATGTATAGTTGGAATAAGATATATAACACGTACACAACTAGGAAAAACTACTATCAAAGTTAATCATTTGTTAACTTTAAATAGCAGTGTTTTGCCTTTACTGAAGCAAAATATTTAAGAATAAAAATTTTAGAATCTATAAGTTCCATAAGTAAATTTTAATTTCTTTCCTTTTTTTTTTTTAGAGAGAGGGACAGTGAGAGAGAGAGAAAGACAGAATCAACTTTATTTAGTTTTTTATCTGGTTTTCTTTGCACCCACACTTCGTTGTGTACATGACGCTGGGGTTTGAACCCGCATCCTCATGTATGCCAGGCAAGTGCCATAACCACTGAGCCACCACTACAGTCCAAATTTTAATTTCTTAATTCAATAATAATATGGTCTTGGGCTGGAGTGGTGGATAAGTGATTGCAGTGCTTGCCTGGCATGCATGAGGATGCAGACTTGAACCCTAGCACTACATACACAATGAAGGGTCAGAGCAATGAAAGCCACATGAGAAATTAAATAAAAATGATTCTCTCTCTCTCTTGCTGTCCCTTTATCTCTCTCTCAAAAAAAAAAAAAGATTAATATGGCCTCTGTAATAGTTCACTCAGTGTTTAAACTGTACATTTAATTGAATTTTAGAGAAGATTCTAGTTGCAGTTATTTCTTTTGCTACTTGCCTGCAGAGTGTATGATTTTTCAAGCCTGAAGAGGATTCTGAGCTTCTCTTTTTAAAACTCCATACGTGAGTCTACTGTGCAATCAAAACTAAGAACTAATGACTTAGAGGAACCTACATATAGAAATTACTGTCATTTTTGAGGACAATCTCTATCATTAACAGTAGAAATAAGGACAAATAAGGTTTCAAACTACTCCAGAAACACTGAGTCACTACAGATAGTAGCGGTAATGTGTAAACCAAAAGTTGAGTGTACTGAGCACTAATGGCAATTATATCAGCAAAAGGTTGGAGTGAGCAGTTCCAAGGGTTTTGGTTTCTCTATTTTTCTTTCTTTCTTTCTTTTCTACATCAATTGCAAGCTTTTTTCCCCCTCCTCCTCCAACAAAAATACTAACAAATAAACAGAAACATAAAAAAACCAACTTGTACAAACACCAGAAAATAGTCAAAGATTTACAGCCGCTAAATGAATGCTGAATCAAGAAAAGGGCAGCTTGAAAGGTCTGTGGTGTTTCTAATTACTCTTTCCCTTTACTCTGGATGATGTCAGTGTTGAAGGGACAGCAGCTTGCACTCCTCATGTGGACCCTGGTCACTGGTTCCAAAGGAGGAAAGCAGATCTTATTTGCAAATTATTTTATACATCTATTCCAACCACTCTGAGGGTTCCCTGAAACACTGATTCAAGGCATGTCTCTGTTTCTGTTTCATCTAACTCAGAACTCAAGCCAGGAAAGCAACACATTGTTCATAAAGCTGCAAGAAACTAGGCCTGTTCAAAAATGCCTGTAGTCCCAGCTACTTGGGAGGCTAACATGGGACATAGCTTCAGCCAAGGAGTTAAGACCAGCTGGGCAACACAGAGACCACATCTCAAAAAAAAAAAAATCTACAAGACAACATATATCCCAATCCTGCAGATCGGCAGGCAAAAGGCTAATAATGCAATAGACCGCTAGAAGTCCAAGAGGAAAAACTGAGGGAGATTCTTGGGGAAATTAGATCTTTTTAAGTTTGTTTTTAGTACTGGGGATTAAACCCAAGGGAGCTATATCTCTGATTTTTTTTTTCTTTTTTTGAGATAGGTTCTTGTTAAACTATTGAGGCCAGCCTTGAACTTGTAATTCTCCTGCCTCAGCCTCCCAAAACCCTGGGATTACAGGTATGTACAACCACACCTGGCTGAAATTAGGTCTTTCAAAAGCACTCCTATGTACAAGGAGAGTCTACAGAAGAATTTAGAAAACCATACTCGTGCCCAAGACACATACTCAAAAAAGACCTGAGAAGGGTAACAGAATACTGTTAAAAGTCGTAACTGCTAGTGTGCAACTTTCTCCTTATTCTAGAAACTTCTACAGAATGACATATTGATATATTTTTCTTTTCTCTATATATCTCTCTCTCTCTTATTCAAATAGAATATTTAAATTTGACTTATTGCTTACCCACATTTCCTGGAAATAAAAGTTTATGTTCAGTACTTGCTACTGATTTATTTTGTAGCAAACCTTTAAGGAATGGGGCCACAGTTAGGTTCCTGGCTCACTTGGAGTTGGAAAGTGTTGTTGAGTTTGACAGAAGGGATGCATTTTTTTTTTTAAGAGAGAGGGACAGTGAGAGAGACAGAGAAAGAGAGAAACAACTTTATTTAGTTTTTCACCTGGCCTTAGTTGCTCCAACACTTAGTTGTGTACGTGGTCCTGGGGTTTGAACCCGGGTCCTTGTGCTTGCGCCGAAAATCGCTGAGCCACCGCTCCAGCCCCAAGGGATGCATTTTTGAGCAGCTGATCTCAGTAACATTCAAATCTGGAGAAACATTACTAGATACATTGTATGAATATTTAGAATCTTAATAAATTGCTCTAAGATCCTAAAGTTCATTTTGTAAGATCAGACCCTAGGATAGAATTGCTGATTTGTTTTGTTTCTTAATGATTATACTATGTCCAAAGTTGCATTTTAAAAAGTGTTTGAGAAAAAAATACTTAGGAAGACCCTAAACTCTCACCTCAGGACCATCCCCAGGCTCAGTGCAAGCACAGGTAAGTGTGAAACTGCCCACCCTGGAGCCAATCTGCAAACACTAGGAGAGTAGTTGGGTCTTCGCTCTCTCCCCCTTAGTCTGTCTATCTCTCTCCCTCTCTCTCTTTCTCTCTCTCATTATTACTGTTTTATTTTTGAAGAAACATTTATTTTGGGCTGGAGCGGTGGCTCAGCGGTTTTGGTGCTTGCCTGGCAAGCACGAGGACCCGGGTTCAAACCCCAGCACCACGTACACAACTGAGTGTTGGAGCAACTAAGGACATGTGAAAAACTAAATAAAGTTGTTTCTCTCTTTCTCTCTCTCTCTCACTGTCCCTCTCTCTCTTTAAAAAAAAATAAATAAACATTTATTTTGTTGTAGTTCTTTTTATTTTTTGGTTTCCGACCTTCGAGAAAATCTCTGAAGGAACAGTCTTTGATGACCACGACCACACATGACAATAAAACAAGGAAAAAAGCCCTCAATAATTACAAAATAAATAAATAAAACCTCAAGCCACAGAGGAAAAGAAGAAATAATCTGATTTCCAGGGTTACCATATATAACATTCAAATGTCCCATTTTTTAACAAAAATCGTAAGATATACTGTCCTTGGGAAGCTAAGGGAGGAGGATCACAAGTTGAGGTCAGCCTGAGCAACTTACTGAGACCCCATCCCAAAGCAAAACCAAGAAAAGTGGTTGAGGACCTACCAAGCATGTGCAAGGCCCTAGACTTAATCCCCAGTACCAACAAAACAAAACACAAGACCTAACACACACATGCACGCACGCACACACACGCACACAGTGGCCTATTCAAAGGGAAAAAATTGAACTGCTCCTCAAGTAGCCCAGACATTGAACTCACTATACAAAAATTTTAAAACTGTCCTAAATATGCTAAAGGAAAGTATAAAGAAAGAAAAATGATGCATGAATAAAATAAGAATACTGACAAAGAGAAATTATAAAAGATATAAAATTCTGAGACTAAAAAGTACAGTAACTAACATGAAAGCTTCCCTGGAGGGGTTCGATAGCATATTTGAGTAGGCATAAAAAGAATCACTGAAATTAAAAATGACTAAAGCCTAAAGGGACTTGTGGGACATTATCAAGCAGACTAGAGAAGTTATTTGAAGAAATCATGGTCAAAAACTTCCCAAATATGACAAAAGACAAAGAAAAATCTAGGACCAGATGA